>VDFB02029069.1:0-143506 GCA_007258455.2 Sequoia sempervirens
TTTTTTTTTTTTTAATAAGGGAAAAAATATTTAAAAAACCCAACAAAGAAATCCCACGCAACACTGCGAATTACAGAAGCCCAGAAACAGGTAGCCATCGATTGTCGGCTGAAAAATAGAGGGTTTGGAACCCTAGCCGCTAGAACAGATTTGCACAAAAATTGAGGCACGGAAAACGAAGCACCTAGAAAAATCGGACGACAACCCATTTGAGATCTTAGAAAACCCACCAAGAATCTGCAATCAGAAAATTTTTCTGACTTGAAACTGAGGCACAAAGTTCGAGGCACAGAAAACAAGGTACCCAGAAAAATTTGGAAGCAACCCAGTTGAGATCTTGAAAAACCCAGAAGGAATCTGCAAGCAAAATAATTTTTCAACTTTATCTGAGGGTTCAAAACCCTAGCCGAAAAATGCAGAAGCCCTAGGCGGCCATTGAAGACCAGAAAAAATGCAGAAAACAGCTCGAATCTGCACGAAAATTTGGCAAAATATATGCCAAACCCTAGGCGACCAGGAGGCGACCATAACTGTCACAAAAATCTAAAAAAACACAGTCAAAAAACTGACGAAAACGCGTCAAAAAAAGAACGAAAATCACGCCTTTAGAAAACGCCTTCAGAAAACGCGCGCACACAAAAAAAAACGCGACCAGCAGGGCAGAGAAATTCGCGACCAGAAAAATGACGCGCGGGTTGCAAGAAAACGCGAAATCTGTCACAGAAGGCGCAATTCCATACTAGAAGGGAGCCACAAATTTGTTTAGAAAAAAATACTCGTGATTCTAAGAATGACGCCCAGATTGAAGCAACAGGAAGGTCGAAATTTTTCATGAAAATATTCACGAATAATGCAAACAAGAACCCTCGATCTGGACTCACAAAAATCTCATGTGATAAATCACGAATTACAGATTTAAAAATACCCTTCCAAAATCCTGAGCCCTCCCATAAGGGAGGCTCACACCTGCTCTGATACCATGAAACAATTTTGGGCTAGAAACTGCTTGAATTAACAGGAAGAACTGATTACAATATATAGAGAAGTAAAGTTACTGTAGACATTAAATGTCTACCTACCAACTACTGTTGATAAGATTGACCATTATACAATATCAGAATATAATATTCTAACACCTGTACTCAATGGATGCCCCATTCTATTTTGAACCCTTGCATCTACTTCCTCTTGCTCTGCAATATATCTTGCTATTATGTGAGGTGGTATAGGTACTTTATTTTTTCTTGGACATGGTTTAATTCCCTTCCCAATAACTCCACACAAATGCGCTTTCACCTGGTTGTAGGAACTAGTGTATTTCTTTTCACACTCGGGGCATATCCAAACACGTCCCCCCACCTGGAACTTGCTCTACTATTTCTACATGTCTCCATAGCGGTGAAGCCGGGTCAAATTTGAATGAGGGATTAGTATTGCCAACGAAAGCTGAATTGTCTGCCACGATAAACCTGCAAGTAGCAATTTCAAATTTAAAAATTGTTAAGAAAAGTCTGATTAAATTAATTAATTAAATAAGAAACTTATTATCTAAAATGCTAAATTGTAAAACTAAACATTAAATTATAAATTTTTAAAATTATATAATTATAACATATAAATATTATATTTTAAAAAATGTAAAATTATAAGTAAAATAATAAATATTAAATTGTATATATTTATATTATGAGATTATATAATTTTTAAAATATAATTATATATATAAATTTTATATTTTAAATTATTATATATTAATATTATAAAATATGTGAAAATTTATATATATCTTTAAACTTATGAAATACTAAAGTCTAAAACATTAAAAAATTTAAATCAAAATAAACAAAAACTATTTATTATTTACTGTTTACATAGTCTTATAAATAAAAATTAAAAAAATAAAAATATTTATGGAGGTTTTTTTTATAGTTGAATGGGATTTAAAAAGAAAAGAAAAAAATTAAAAGCGAAAAAAAAAATGCAAAAAATGAAAAACCCTACCTCTTCCCGCATTCGCGTTTTCCTTTTTCCTTTTTCGGCTGTGTTTTCCCTGTGCAGTGTTGTGTTATGCTTTCTTGGCCGTGTCTTCCTCTTCCATTGGCTGCGTTTAGTTGTGTGAGGGTTGCGTTTTGTTGGGCCGCATTGTTTTTGCAGGGTCGCCTTTTTTTGCAAGCGAAATGAAACATGGTAACACCAAATGAAACACGAAATCCATGAAATAAAATTATAAAAGGCAAAATGTAACGCGAAATCCGTCTATGTCATGCAGATTCGCCCTAAAATGCGTGTTTTTCGATGCAAAAGTCAAACGAAAAGTTGAAAACGGTCTAAAAAATGCTTTTGAATCGCCATGTCATCGGCGGGAACTTCTAGAAACATTATGCGAATTTGGAATTGTTTCCACAAGTCAAATAACGATTCTTGTTTGTTTCCAACCCGTTTCGTACCCAATTCCGTTTCCGAAACGAAATGTTTCTGGAAACGGCTGCCTCAGACCCGTGATTTGGTAACACAGATATAAATCTGCAATTTTTTAATTAATTAAAAATATTTTATTAAATTTATAATAAAAATATTGAAATTTTAATAAATTTAGACATAGTAAAATTCAAAGATACTAAAAGTAAAATACATATAAGGCACTAAAATTTAAATAAATTTTACAATTAAAATCCAACCTAAAGGCTCAATATATTACAAATGAACAATAATTTATAAAATAATAAATATTTATTAATGACCTAAAAGCTAAACCTAAGTTTAAAATTAAAACCAATTTATTCATGAATGCAATTTTTTTTCAAAGGGTGGTTTGCCAGCACCGCGGGGCCAATTTTGGTTGGCACTGCAGGGCTAAAGTTGGCCTTGCAGAGCTAACATTGGCCCTGTCAGGACTGTATCTGCCGCAGCCAACTGTTTTTCTTTTCTTTATTATTTTCTAATAAAACCAATTGATGCCATAGCTACCTGGATCACCTGCTGCAGAACTAATCCTATATTTTCCTGTCATGAACCTTAAGAATATAATGGTGATTTTAGCAAAAATTTGAGGGAGTTTTAAATTTTTTCCAGATTTCAAATTTCTAGTATAAAATGAAGCGAACTCTGGGATCTAACCCAAAAAATGGAGAATCTAGTGGTCTGTGCTCTTTTTGAAGTTTGAACTAGGGGTTATAATAACTCAAGAATGCTCTTTACCACAAATAGCCCTCACTTTCTCTCTCTGTTTCTGTGATGTACTCTACATACAGAATCTAATTGGTTTTTTCTGTCTTGCCCATGGTGCTGGTCCGCTCGGAAGAGGTTTTCCCTCAAGTTGAATCCTATCCTAAACAGCATGCCTTTCATGCATCAAAAAATAAAATTGTAAAGCAAAGACCTTTAAAGATACCATCACCAAATTGATATGATTAGTTCTGTATATTTTCAACTGTTTTTACATACACTCTTATAACCAAATAAAATAATAAATGAGCAATCATTCTGCTTTTTATAGAGTTTAATATGAAGTAATGAGCTATTGAAATATTCCCAATAGTTCTTGTTCTGGGTATGCGATATAAAGTCAACGTTTAGTTTTCTTTAAAATAGATGTATCTCACACACCTTTGCTTTGGAATCTTTTATGCAGTTGCTAGGAAGGAGCAGTGGCTTTCAGGTTGCTTCTACACATCGCCCATGTACAAAAGGTCTTTGGATGTGGAGTGCTCCGTTGCAGCGGACCGCTCTAGATGGAACTGAATACAATCTTTTACTTTTGGATAGTGAAGGCATTGATGCATATGATCAAACTGTAAGCACTAATACCATGATACTGATTTCAAATACAGTTCTAAAATTACTGTTGAATTTTGGAATAAAAAGCTGTTTATTGGTTGACAATTCTTTAAGGTGCCATAAGTGGGAAGTTCATATGAGCTTTTGTGATTATGGATATGCACATTGTTGTGTACGTAGATGCAACATGGTATTAGGGGTATGTTATGGCTTATTTTTTCCATAGGCCTTTTTTGTATGTATTAGTTTCATAGGGATAATATTATGTTATGTTATATTTAGATTAGTAAGGGGTTATGACATGTTATGTTTTGTTTAGATTAACAGGGGTTTATGTTATGGTGTAATTAGGGTTTCCTTCCACTTGAATGTTAATCAAGGGAAAACCTTCGAGTGTGTATCTGTTTATCATTTTGCTATCTATTTAAGATAGATTGCTGTAAGTGAGATCACTTATGTGCTTTAAGCTGGATTTGCAGGTGTAAAACCAGCTTGGGTGTCTAGGTGTTCTTGCTACTTATCTTCTGGATTCGATTTAGTTTATATTTATGCAGATTGTTCGTACCTGATTTTTAAGGAATGCTGCAAGAGGCTGCAGAGTGTTTCAGTTTTTTGCTTTTCTTACAAATTATGCCAAGAGGAGTTTTTCCAAGCAATTATTTTAATTTTATGTCTAAGAAAGAGTTTAACTGTAATGTCCCCTTGTTAAAGTTATTTAAAAACATAAGAGGACAAGTTAGGAGATATAATTTATTTTACCAACACATCATTTTATTTATGTAAATTTGCCTTGTAGACCAGTACACACCATGTATTATCAATAAAGCACATAATTACTTGTTAATGATTAGTTCATTTCAGATCGCACATTTTAAGACAAGTAAATGCATTATCATCTAGGGCATTAATTATCATGATCATGAAAGACTATTTACTCCCAAGCGGAATAGACCTTCGCCTCATTTCTCTCCCTAACCTCGTGGGATGGTAGATTTACTGTGCCAAGGCCGCGTGCACCATCTCGAGTTGGACACCCTCAAGGATTGGTTACCCGTCTTGGGCTCCATCCAACATTAGGTGGATTTACCTGCCTTTCCCTTCCACACACTCACTATCCTCATCGAGCGTTAGCGAAAGAGAATTTTGGGCTGAAGTCTATTCTCGCAGTAGTAAGTCATAATAGTATTCACTTATCCTATTGAATTCACAAACATCACAGATTAGAACATTCACTGATATTGATTCTAATAAGATATGAGTTAGGTACTATACTGTAACCCACTGTCATAAGGACTGGACTTTGATTATATAAACCTCAATGTTATATTAGTTGGTTGAGGGTACTTACCTCTGACCGTCGTACTAACTGGGCTTCTTTCAGACTTATTTCCCTAAGCCCAATCTTTGATGCGATGATGTATCTTCCTAAGATTCAATTGTTCTTGTTTCTTTGCATTAAAAAGATATCGTTAGTGTAACTCCACAAGTAAGAATCTATTATTCGTAATTATATTAAGCATCATAATTATTTATAAGGCTCAATAATTGCTACAATCATCATTACTGTATAATTGTATTATATGTATGTATGTATGTGGTATGTATGCATATGTATATTCTATATAAATATATATATACTTCTACTTACCTCCAGCCTTTAATAATCACTTCTTATGGCCAGATGCATCTATATATATATATATATTTATAATTATAGTTGAACTTACTTCCCCTTTTGATTTGTCATTTGTCTTCATATATTTCTTCTTGAACCGTCTCCTCCTTCCACGTATCTCTTCTTCCAAATCTGACTATACTGTATTTGCTGCTATGCTCAGGAAATTACTCCTCATATCTCTATTCTCAGTTTCTCATTTTCTGTTCATATAATTGTCTTTAAATCGTGTTATATTATATTGTTCAAGCTTCTTTTACAAGCTGTATATAACTCTTTGTCCCTCTCTGCAGATTACAATCATATATTAATTCCCAGATCCCAATCGATGGTCATATTTAAATTACATGTCATTTTCCTGAGTGCTGCTCTCTTTATTTTCTGATCCTTTTCTCCGAATAAATGCTGCTCATTCCTATCTCCCTTTATATCCTTACGTCTCTTTAAAGAGAGACATCCCTTTTGAATAGACACTACCTTCAGAAAAGACGTGTCCCATTATTAATATAAACTCAGCCTTAAAGATTTAATCGCTGCTTGTCCAAAAGACAGTCTTCACACCCCTTTGACTGGGACGTGTCTCTTTGACTTGAGCATTGTCTTTTGTTTATTTAGTTTAGAGCATAGACTATTATTGTTATAATATATCATATTTTATGATATTTCATTGTATCGGGTGTTATTATTATTATATTTATATTCATCAATAAATATATTATATAATATATCATATATTATGATATCTGCTATTCTATCATGTTTAATTTGTAGTTACTCATATTTTGATATTTACTGTATTTATATTCTGGTAACTACAATTTTATAAATAATATGAAATTGTTAATATTAACATATTTCTAGCTTGACAATTATAATTATCTTATGATAAATAATATTGAATGGCTGTAAATGGTTAAAAAGTCTTACATTAACATAAATAAGGTTACAATATATAGAAGTGCATGAAGCACTGTAGATATTAATGATATCTACTTAACTAACCTACTTGATACTGTAGAAATAGTATATTAGACTAAACATAACTTTACATTGACCATTAAATAAAAAGAGAATAATATATTCTAACACCCTCCCTTAATGGTCAATCCATCAACAACACCAAGTTGCCCCCTAAATTTTACAAATTTATCTGGGCTCAGAGACTTGGTGAGAATGTCTGCAGTCTGATCCGCTGTTGGAACATACTGCAGCTGAATGGATCCGTCTTCTACCAGCTTGCGGATGTAATGACAATGAAGCTCGACATGCTTGGTACGTTCATGGAAAATTTGGATTTTGGCCGATTTGAGCACTTGTGATTAGCCAGGTGTACAGGGAGAAAGTCCCTGCTTGTGACGTATTGCATGTCGGAAAGCATCCCTCTGAAGTAAAGGCGCGCCTCATCTTTTCTTGTTCTCGATATTGGCTTGCAATGGGAAGAGCTATTACTGTTGCTTCTTCTTTGGTCCATGTTACGGCACAGTACTAAGCCCGAATACATGCCGGAAGTAGATTTTACTGATCATCCTTGAACACCTTGTCGAGGTTTGTGTAACCAATCCAGCTTTGGATCGCCCATCACTACAAAATGCCATAATCTGAAGTTCCCTTAACATATCGCAACACACGCTTTGCTGCAACCCAATGATCAACTTTTGGAGATGTTATGAAGTGAGAAATGTAGCTCACGGCAAAACTAATGTCAGGTCTAGTGGCAGTGAGGTTAGATGAGACTACCCACTAGTTGCCTGAATGTCGTTTCATCGACTGGAGGTGAATCAGAGTTGGCTGATAACTTTAGCCCCTTCTCCATGGGTGTGGAGGCAGGTTTGCAGTCCTGCATACGAAATTTGTCAAGCAAACTTCTGGCATATTTTTGACGAGATAAAATGCTACCATCGGTTTGCCAGAGCTTCAATACCCCGAACAATAATGGAAGCCCCAGATACGTCGTATCAAAGTTGTACAAATCTGTTTGATTTAACAATCAAATGTATTTGAACTGCTTACCCGATGTGATCAAATCGTCAACATAGACAACAAGAAAGAGAATAGCATCACCAGAGTGTTTGACATACAGATTACTGTCAGAAGGGCTGCGCTGAAAACCATGATCAACCAAGTACTGATCAATCTTGAAATACCATGCACGGGGAGCCTGTTTAAGGCCATAGAGCGCTTTCACGAGCCTACACACCTGATGTTCTTTGCCGGCAACCTTGAAACTAGGAGGCTGCGTCATGTAGACTTCTTCCTGCAAATCACCATTGAGGAAGGCACTCTTGACGTCCATCTGATGAACTGTCCATCCAAATTGGGCTGCAATAGCGAGAAGAAGATGAATTGTGCTCATCTTGGTAGTAGGAGCGAATGTCTCCTCGTAATCGATGCCCTCCTGTTGTGTAAATCCCCGAGCAACCAATCTGGCCTTGTACTTATCCAAAGTACCATCTGCATGATACTTGACCTTGTAAACCCATTTGCAGCTGACAAGTTTCTTCCCAGGAGGAAGATTAGAAAGAACCCAAGTGTGATTCTTCAGGAGACTATGATATTCTGTTTGCATAGCCTGTTCCCACTCTGGAATTCCTTTAGCCTCAGAATATGTATGAGGCTCGTAGATGCTGTGGATGTTGGCCATAAGAGCAAAGTTGACGGTGTGTTGTTGCTTGCTCTTGCTACGAGTAGATCTGCCCTCAATGAGTTCATCATCATGAAGATCACCGATTGTCTTGGCCCACCACTTAGGGCGACGAGTAGAAGTGCCAACATCTGAAACAGGAGTAACAGCATCTCCTCGGATTTCTGGAACAAAGTCATCTAGATATGAGTCCCGAGGAAAATCAGGTGGTGCTATATCATGATCAATAGACTCCTCTTCAGAGTCAAAATGCTCTGAAGCCCTCCCATCATGGGAACCAAGAGGAAGACGAACACCCTCATCAAGAACCTTCATAGGCTGATCCGCAGGACTGGTAGTAGGGACAAATGGACCAGTAGTCTCATCAATCACAACATCACGGCTGAATATGAGACGACCTGTCTCCACATCAACCAACCTGTAGGCTTTGTGATTGTCGCTGTAGCCAGTAAACATAAGTGTCTGGCTCTTGGAGTCCAACTTGGCACGCTTGGCGTCTGGAATCCATACATGAGCGGTAGAACCGAAGACTTTTAGATGGCCCACCTTAGGCTTGCATCCTGACCAGGCTTCTTCAGGAGTCATCTTCTTAACGGCCTGTGTAGGTGACCAATTCAGGAGGTAGACTGCAGTGTAGACTGCTTCAGCCCAGTATTTCTTAGGTACATTTCTGTACTCGAGCATAGAACGAGCCATTTCGGTAATGGTGCGATTCCTGCGTTCAACGACACCATTCTGCTGAGGGGTGTAGGGTGTGGTAAGTTGGCGCTTAATGCCGTGTGCAGCACAAAAAGTAGAGAAGTCAGTTGAACAAAACTCCCCCCCATTATCTGACCTTAGAGTAACAATGTGAGAACCCGATTCTTTCTCAACTAAGGCTTTGAACTGCTGAAATGTGCTGAACACATCTGACTTTTGTTTCAGAAAATACACCCACATTTTGCGACTAAAATCATCAACAAACAATAAAAAGTACCTGGACCCAGTAACAGAAGGAGTGTTCATCGGTCCACATACATCAGCGTGAACCAATTGAAGTACCTTGGAGACTCGCCAAGAATCACCATCCCAGAACGGTGTCCGATGTTGCTTGCCAGCTTGATAGGCT
Source organism: Sequoia sempervirens (assembly GCA_007258455.2). Taxonomy (NCBI): domain Eukaryota; kingdom Viridiplantae; phylum Streptophyta; class Pinopsida; order Cupressales; family Cupressaceae; genus Sequoia; species Sequoia sempervirens. The sequence goes on from VDFB02029069.1 coordinate 9,202, forward strand.
CCACAAACTCCATGATTTTTAGTTTGGATCTCAGGTAGACCAGCAACAAGACCCTCCCGAGATAACTGAGAGAGGTAGTGGACATTCAAGTGCCCATAACGCTGATGCCAAAGTTTGCTGATGGTTGTACTTCGGGCTGCGAGAGCATGCTCCAAGTTGGGTGAGTCCCAATGCTGCGCGATGATCTTACTGACGGAGGAGGAGATTATGTTCCATGCCTGGAACATAGTAGACATCGAGAAAGAGTAAATTTCTTCCTCCTGAGTGAATCTGGACAGTGCCCTTACCAGCAACTGTGTACTCTTCGCCTCCTCCAAAAATGACTGAATCAAAGAAGGGTTTGAACTTTGTGAACCAATCCCGACGATGAGTAAAATGCTGCGATGCCCCTGAATCGATATACCAGGCAGAAGAATGTACCGGATTTGCAGTTCTCTTGGCCATAAACGCATAGAATGCAGACTCTTTTTGCTCAGTGTGCCCAGCGACATGTGCCTTTTGTTGAGAGCCTCCCTCCTTCTTTTGTTCAGAAGCCATCCGAGTGCGACACTCAACCCTAATGTGACTGTATTTGTGGCAATAATTGCACTGAATGTTCTTCTTCTTCTTGCTGTCCTGTGAAGAACCAGAGCCTTTCGGCTGAGAAGATTGAGCCTTCCCTTTGTTCTTAGTAGAAGATTTGGCAGAGAACGCTTGTTCTATGGAGGAGGAACTGGTACTGCTTCCAAATTGTTGTCTCCAACGATCTTGTTGTAGAAGCTTGTTACACAAGTCTAGAAACTTCAAGTCAACGTTTGTTGAAGTAATATTGAGCGTCTCAATGAAATGCTCGTAAGACTTTGGCAAACTCTTAAGAGTAATGACGACCATGTCCTCGTCTCAATGAAATGCTCGTAAGACTTTGGCAAACTCTTAAGAGTAATGACGACCATGTCCTCTTCCTCCATCTTTCGTCCAGTGGCTTCTAGCTGGTCGCGAATCTCCTTGATCTTTGTCAAATGCTCTTGAAGAGTGGTGTGCTTCTCGTCCATCATTATTGAAAAAAGCATGTTCTTAAGAAAAAATGCACGACTCTTATCTGACGTTTCATGGATATCCTCAGGGTTGTCCATACCTTAGCAGTTGTTTTTCTTGACGGCACTTGTGGCAGTTGGTCGTCAGTGACTGAAAGCTTGATGAGCATGACGGCTTCTCGGTTGCGTTCATCCCATTTATCTTGATATTTTCCGGCTACAGTGGGTCGAGGTGAGTGTCGCAAGACGACTTGATCGAGACAACGATATTCAAAGATCGTCAACATATGCTGCTTCTAGGTGTTGTAATTCTTCCCGTTGAACTTCTGGCTACTTTCGAGCATTATGTTCGTGAGAGATGCCATCACGTACCTCGCGGTCAAACTGGTGAAGGCAAGATAATGCAAAGAAAACAGAAATACAAAAATCTGAACACAGATTTTGAGGTTTTACTGAAAACCCAGAAAAGATAAATAAAAAACTAGAAGGATGGAAGAATACCCAGAAAATTTTGACAACACAAATTTCGAGGCACGGAAAACGAGGTACCCAGAAAAATTTGAAAGCAACCCAGTTGAGATCTCGCAAAACCCAAAAGGAATTTGCAATCAGAAAAAAATTTCGACTTCAAACTTAGGCACAAATTTCAAGGCACAGAAAACGAGGTACCCAGAAAAAATGGACGACAACCTAGTTGAGATCTCGGAAAACCCAGAAGGAATCTGAAATAAAAATAATTTTTCGACTTGATCTGAGGGTTCAAAACCCTAGTCGAACTTGCAGAAACCCTAGGCGGCCATGAGAACCAGAAAGTTGCAAAAAAATGTCTGCAAAATGCCAACAGATAAAGAGCAAAAAAAATGCCACCAGATGCAAGGAAAATCACGGATTTTCCAGGAGCAAATCACGCCAAAACGCGGGCAAATATCAGATAAAAAACGCGGCTCTTACTTAGACTAAAATTGCGCCCAAGTTAGTAAAAAACGTGGCCACAAACAGAGACTAAATCCGTGCCCAGAACCTTTTGAAAAACGCGTCCAAAGATGAGGAAAAAACGCGTTTAAAAGGACAGAAAAAACGCGGGCAGACTCTGCAGTTCCCAGGTCGCGCGATTAGTACAGGCGTCGCGCGATTTAGAGAGAAAAAATCTGCGCCCAGAAAAAAAAAATGCGTTTAAGAAAACACAAGCAACAGAGATCGCGGCTCACACAGAAAACACGTGGCTAGAAAATGGCGTCCAAACAAAGGCCCGAAAAAAAACCGTCGCCCAAAAATAAAATGCGATTTGCAGTTCAGAAACCCTAGCACAAAAAAATTTGAATTATGGCTGTAGATAGGCCCACAAATTTTTAGGGTTTGTTCTTTTCTGCTCTGATACCATGTAAATGGTTAAAAAGTCTTACATTAACATAAAGAAGGTTACAATATATAGAAGTGCATGAAGCGCTGTAGATATTAATGATATCTACCTAACTAACCTACTTGATACTGTAGAAACAGTATATTAGACTAAACATAACTTTACATTGACCATTAAATAAAAAGAGAATAATATATTCTAACAATGGCTAATATTTCTTTTTTTATTTTTCTTAATATGTATTTTGTTATTTTCTTTATTTGTTTTTATTTTTTTTGAAAGAGTTATGGTTTCGGGGTTATGACATTAACAACTTATTTGCTAAATTTCCCACCCAAATTATAAGGGAGATAATGTTGCTTTGGAAAGGGAAAAAAATCTCAAGCCAATGTTATCTGGCCATAAAAAGACAATTTTTGAGGTAGATGAGGAGGAGGTGGAAGAATATTCTCAATGCTTCTTTCAATCTACAGATAATCCCAAAGCATGATTTGGGAGAGAATTAGAGGTACATAGATGGTTGAATAAAGTTAAGCTTGCCTACAAGTTCTTGCACAATTATGATCACGAGGAAAGTTGAGATATTGTCTTGTTACACTTGGATGGGGCAGCCCATATCCCAGGAGTTAGGGTGTTCTCTTGAAACTCTAGAGGAAGGTGCTCTCTTGAAACTCTTGTTACATTTATGATCACGAGGAAAGTTCAGATATTGTCTTGTTACACTTGGATGGGGCAGCCCATATCCCAGGACTTAGGGTGCTCTCTTGAAACTCTATAGGAAGCTGATGTAATAACTCAAAAAGCATATTATAACTGGGATGAGCCATATTGTGTCCTACTAATACACATGTTCCAAAAGGACATGATAATGGAAGAATACATGGACAAATGCCAGGTTTTAGAATTGAACATTGAACTTCTAGTGGACATGGTGCATGATATTAAGATATTCAACATGCGACTAGAACATCAAATAGAGAAGGAAAAGAGATTTGAGGCTTCCACAGTCCATGGGTTACAAAAATGCTTATAGTAAAGAGTTGTGTGGAAACTTTTTAAGTATCGATATGTTTGAATTATGCTACATGATCTGCTATCAGCATGAAACATATATTAGATAGCAGATATGAGCTCCTTATATCATATTAAATGCCGAGTATGTCCAACTTGAAAAGCATTAATTAATTAACTTAATTTTGGTAATGTAATAAAGCCAACATGACCAAAAGTTAAATGTTTAAGAATTAATTTATTAGAAGTTTTAATAGATGGGGGGCTATCACAAAATATTTGAATGATGTGTCTATAGGATTGGCTAGACACACATCATCATCCATATTCAAGTTGTTCAATTGTGTTCAATTGCTTGCAAATTTCAACAGCCCCACCTAATCTTCTTTTATAAACATGATCCTCCTTAGCAATAATGTACGCCATTTCATTGCCAATGTCTTGCTTAGTTGCATTTAATTGTTGGGCTAATGTAAACTTTTGCACTATATTAGTTGGATATCAATCATATTCTTTAATCCTTGTTTAAATAGATTTACTTGTCTCCCCAATATATGGCTGGCCACAAGAGTATTTTATACAATAAATGCCTACACTTCAAATTTGTTTCTAGATTATCTCTTAGATCCCTTCAATGTATGATAAGAGAAATTGGGAAAGATTGACAGTATCTGATTCAACTCGTTGATGTTATTGTGCTCTCTGTGCTTGCTTGAATATTCAAAAAACTCAGTCACTAAAGCATTTAGGAACTCTTAATTTCATTAAGTATGTTGGTTATTCGACTAGTTAGCAAGGTGTTCTTTTCTTTTAAGAAGAACATATAGAAAGGGAAAGATGGTCTCCAATTCCTACTTTCTTTGAAAACCTCATGCTCTTACAAATGTTGTTTAGTTGCATTGGGAACTCTTAAAGCTTCTTAGTGCTACCAGGTCAATTTAAATGGGAACAAGCTAAAGGCCTTTATTTCAAAATTTTCCATGAAGATGTTGGCGACAATTGGTGAAAGACTAGATCCCATTGCTACACCTTTTACCTACATGTAGAAACTTACATGAAAGTTGAAGAATGTAGACTTTAAACTAAGCTCCACCAAAGCATTTGTCTCATCCATAGTTCACAAACTAGGACTCGACTCAGATTTGGTAGACCCCAAATTTTAAAAACATGGCAAAAATTTGGGAAAAAATCAGGAAATACTTGGTGATTGAAAAAAGTAATTGAGACCAATATATGGAACTTTTTCATTCTACAATCATGTTTTCCAATCTACAATTGCATTTAGGGTTGCAATTTCGATATATAGGCATTTTTTGAACATGTTTTTTAATCTACAGTCACACTTTAGAGCATGCCTTTAGTATCTTTAGTATATGGGCATGTTTAGGGCATGCAACATGGATAATGAAGATAACAATTTTTGTAATGATTTTGGTCTTTTTTGTTGTTGAATTTTTCAACATGTCATGAGTTGCAAGTTAAACTTGCAAAAATCGGGTGTGAGAGATTTTCTACGAGTACTTTGCGAGTTTTCAAACTTAGAGCATGCCTTTAGTATCTTTAGTATATGGGCATGTTTAGGGCATGCAACATGGATAATGAAGATAACAATTTTTGTAATGATTTTGGTCTTTTTTGTTGTTGAATTTTTCAACATGTCATGAGTTGCAAGTTAAACTTGCAAAAATCGGGTGTGAGAGATTTTCTACGAGTACTTTGCGAGTTTTCAAACTTAGAGCATGCCTTTAGTATCTTTAGTATATGGGCATGTTTAGGGCATGCAACATGGATAATGAAGATAACAATTTTTGTAATGATTTTGGTCTTTTTTGTTGTTGAATTTTTCAACATGTCATGAGTTGCAAGTTAAACTTGCAAAAATCGGGTGTGAGAGATTTTCTACGAGTACTTTGCTAGTTTTCAAACTATGCACTATCATCATCCAATCTTCTCGTAATCTCACTAATAACACCATAAAAAAGAGTCTTGGTGAAAAGAGACACAAGATCAAAGCTTGTCAAAATATCACCCTTTTCAAAACTTTCCTCGACAAAATTGACAAAGTGCACTAAATTTAAAACAAAAGAACTATATTTCCCAACCAAAAGTTTGAGCTTTTTCTAGAAAAATTGTTAACTCATGTTGGGTAGCAATTTTATCTACAATTGGTCTGAGAGGAACTCTCTTCTTGTGGATCTTTGGAGATCCCTAAATCCTTGGAAACAACTTTTATGAGGAGTCAATGCCATTTTAGTTTTTTGACATCTTTAGTTAAAGAGGAGGGCTTAATGGACTTCATACCACTTAAGATTAATGATATTGGGTTTAAGTCTATCTTTATGTAACTCTTAGTGTTTTTTCAGCAGTCAAACAATTTCTTCAAATAGCTATCCTTGTTTAACACAAATGTCACATTTCCCTAATTTGTTTTTGTCACCACTATATAAGGGTTTTTGTTGAGTCTCACCAAGGATTTGAACTCCTTTTAAAATGTCGAATTATGGTGGTTTTGCATGCCTTAGAGCCACCAAACAATCTTAATCTCTTTATTTTTCTTCGTAGGCAAACATCTAATTGCACTTTTATTAGCAATTACAAAGCTTTCTTATAGAATCTTAGAGGGTGCGTTGTAAATTTTTTCAAGTAGCTTTGACTAAATAATAATTTGATAAATTAACTACCATTTTATCTTCCTAATTCAATACCATTCGATCTTCTCTATATTTGGTGGTCGCCTCCCTTGTTCATATCATTGGCTAGTGCTCTCCATGAACTATGCAATTTGAGGAAGAATTTAGTGCTGCACTATTAGGTACCAATCCATAAGTAAAAAATCATTAAAAGGAAAAATGAATATTTTTATTGAGCAAACTGATGAGTCTAAGTCCAATTTGGAGGAAATATTATGCATGTGCATGTTGTTTGCATTGTTAAAATTAAATCCTAAGCTATCCTAGTTGAAAATTATAAGCATATCTCCTCAAGTCACTCTCACAAGTTATCCATGTCAAAATCAATACTGTTGACAAACATCTGAATTGTTTCCCGTGGACGTGGAATTGAATGATGCTCATCAGTTGTGTGATTGCTCACACATACCTTCTCAAAATAAACTTTATTTGTGAAGCTATCAATTGCCTTCTTCATCAAAAAATGTAAACCAGATTGAATACTTGTTGAAAATAACTGAGGATGATTATGAGTCACCTGCATTGCCTCCCAAATGTGATCAATGTTGATTGACATAATCATACTTTTCAACAGTAACAACTTACCAACATTTTCTCCTGATTCTATGAATGCAAACTGAGCATAATTACAGCTGTTCAAGACTGAAAACCATATCTCACCTAAGTCACCAAGTTCGAATTTGAATTCGAGTTCGGCAACATTGAAATTCGGATGAAATTCGACGAGGAAAAAATTCGAAAAGTAAAAAATTCGGATTAAATTCGTCGTATATAATTTTGATTTTTTAAAAATATAAGTAATAAACTTAAAATAAATAAAAATAATATTAATATACTAATATGTTTAAATATATTAATAAAACTAAACACAAAACAAAACAAATAATAAATATGTTTAAAAATATACTTTAAATTTTAATTATTATTAATATATAAATAATAAATAAATTAAATTATATATTAAATAATAAATATGTTATAAATTTATAATAAAAGTTTAATTTTTTTTTTTTTAAATATTAAATTTTAACATTATGAATAAAAAACAAAATTAAATAACAAATAAACATAAATAAAAATAATATTACATATAAAATAATATTAAAATATATGAAATCATAACATAAATAAATAGTATTAAAAAAATATAAAAACATAACAAAAGAAATGATAATAAGAACATATTAAAAATAATAAGTTGAAGGTCTGAAAGAGTCGGAAGCTTTTGAAGCCCTGCGAAGGCCTGAAGGAGCTGGAAGCGTTGAAGCCCTGCAAAGTCCAGCTCCAGCCGCTTGAATCTTGTCGACTCGCTCATGGTCGAGTGTCCGATGGATGAGTGAATTCAGACCTGCCCAGAGCCTCACGCTGACACTCGCAAATATGCCGACACCAGCCCACGTGGGATAAACAGAGAATCATAACACCTCCAAAAAATGCGGAAAAAAACCTTACAAAACGTTTTTAAGATATATTTTAATTAAATCACAGTGCCCCCGACGAATTTCAACTAATGTTTGCTAATATTTTGAGATTTTTTAATGCAAAATTTTTGACCGTACGAATCTATGCGAATATGAACGAATTTCATTTTTTTTTTTAAATTCGACAAATTTCGAATTTCAAGTTGATATTCGGCCGAATATGGTGACTTAGTTAATCTCACAATCTGACTTTCCAAAATCAGCAATCTGAGAATAGGATAGCAGCTGCAATGTTGAAATCTGCTTACAAAAATAGAGAAGGGAAGTTCTGAAATGACATCTGTAGAATTTAAAATTTCTTCTCTTTCAATCACCAACTGAAAGTTTCTCCATTCCATGCATGAAAACGCTTGCCAACTTACTTGAAAATAATCTCCATCATGTTGGTGCAGTGTTACTTTGATATTCCTATGCTCTTCATCTAGAGATCTATTGGGCATACTTGAAACTTATTAATAATGAGTTGCTGACTTAAATTGAGCAAGCTAGAAACCAAGTTTATTGGTGCAGTGTTACTTTGATATTCCTATGCTCTTCATCTAGAGATCTACTGGGCATACTTGAAACTTATTAATAATGAGTTGCTGACTTAAATTGAGCAAGCTAGAAACCAAGTTTATTGTTTGACAAAGTATCTATTTCATGACTAAACATTTTACTTGGATCTTATACTAAAATTGGGAGTTTTCCATTCCCAATACTTGGTTCCTCTTGTGATATAGATGGCTTTTGTTGTGCCACTCTCATATTTATGTGAACTTCATCTAGAGATCTCCTTGTGGTGCTTGCTTCATTAAGAAGAGTTTCCCACTACCGATCTTTGACTCAAGACAATTTCCATCACTTGGAGGTGATCCTGGAAATGCAAAACCCATCACCTTGTCATTTTGATTTGAAGTAGAAAATATACCATCATGAGAAAATTGCTCCTCTAGCCCCATGAGATTGCACTCTTGATGTTCTTCTTGAAGGCTATCAATTGTTGAACATAAGTTGTCATTGATGTCAAAGGAGTAATGTCAAGTAGTGTCCTTGTTGACAGAGAGTGCTCATTGATGTCTAAGGTGTAATGCTAGCTGAACATTGAATGTAATAGTACTTAAATTATCATTATCAGTGCATTTTGAGAACAATGAATCCAACTGCGTACAGTATGGTTGCATCTATTCATGTTGATAGAAGTAATCTAGAAGTATGATCCACATTGTTGGAGATCAGTTACTCAAGGCAAAGAGATTTTTCTAGCAATACAATCATGTTTTGTATTCTCTACTGGATGCAAGTTTTGCTTTGCGGTTTGAAAGGAGGGTATACAAACACTTGTTCTATCTAATTCCAGAGTTTTCGGGATTTATGTTAAACATGCAAAAAGTTTGAAGTAACAGAAGGTTCATTGTGCTTATCAATTAAATAGTTGGTGTTCTGGAACTGTGCGGCAACATCTAGTAGCGTGCGTCATCCGAAGATAGCGTGGGGTGCTAAAATAGGTCTAGGTTAAGGTTCTTGTGGAAGCACATGCCATCATGTTCTTTTGGCGGCAATATTTTTGTTTTATGACCTACCTGCTACACATTTCATGTTATTTGAATTTAGGTCCATCTTATGTCGACCTGGTTAATTGTGAATTCGTATGGAAGTATAATCCTGTGTGAGCAAGTGTAATTCAATGTGAGTTGCATCTCAATCATTGTGCTCCACTATCAGAAGATCATAAGGAGTGTAAGAGTGTGTTTGAGGCAAGCTCAGATCTTGTGTAAGTTGTGTTATCAACATTGAAGTTCCACAAGCTTTATCTCTGTAATCCGGTAGGATTGGTGTTGTACTCATTGAGCTGGTGCTCAGATCTTTGTATAGGGGATTGGTGTCTCGAGTAGGTTGGTGCCTACAAATACATTAGGGGATTGGTGTCTCCGGTAGGTTGGTGCCAACTTCATCATTGTAACTCATTCATTATTTCTGTGAGGCTGGATTTGGACAGTAGCTCCAAGCAGCTCTTCTCACCATGTTTTTCCCATTCTGGGTTTCCATGTATATCTGGTGTTCATTGTGTGAATGTGTGCTTCTGTGATTGCTTGATTGGAAGTTGCTGTTTTGACTCATGTTTCATGTTCAGATATACAAGTTGAATTAAAGAGTTTTAAATTGATTTGATCTACTGATTCACTTCCCCCCCCCTTTCAGTAGACCGTATGCCCTTTTTCAACGTGCTGAGTTTCCATGGTACTAGGTACGCTGAATTCGTTGTGCAATCTTTTATCCTCCTTGAATTCTTCTTCATTTTCGTGACAGTATCTTGACTCCAAATTATAGCTCTTATGGAGCTTGTCAATTACTTCAAATAATGGCTTGATCTCCTTAGTTTTGGTGTCATGTTCTTGCTCCTTGGGCATGGCTGCAATAGGAGATTGACTTTCAGCTTGATAGAGTGAAAAGTGAGTTAAACCTAGCTCTAGGTTGAGATCATCAATCTCTTTCTCCTTTTCTTTGAATGCACTAAAAGTCTCCCCTGCAAACTTGATTGCATGATCCCTGTCCATTTCTAGTGAGCTCCTAATATGATTGGCTGTAGGAATATGCCTTGAAATAATCATTAATGATGTTAAGATATTTTGAATTCAAATATTAATGATGCTATGAAGTATGAACTACAGATCTAATTATTATGATGTTTTAGCTATGATGTATTACTCTCAATATTATAATATCTTATGTATTAATTTGAATATTGAAGAGCACACGCTTATACTGAGGGGGAGGGGGTGAATCAGTATAAGAATAACTTTTAAACTTATTCAAAACTAAAAACCACAGCTTAAAATCGTCAATAACCATATATGCAAGAAGAATACAAGAATTATGTGGAAAACCCTTGTGGGAAAAACCACGGCAAAATATTGCTTTTATTAATTTTCTTACAATCATGCAGGCACTAACCCACACAAGATACCAGTCTTCTCTTTACAAAAATGAGCACCAACTCACTGGAAGCACCAACTCCCACCTAAGCATCAACCCAAAACCCAAAACTGAAAAGAGAGGCACCAACCTATCTTCAAATCAGCTTGAACTTATTCTTAAAAACTGAACTTTATTTTGCAATCTTTTTTACACATCAAACTATACTTTTCTTCTACACATTTCACCTTCAATCACAGATCTCTTGCACTGCTTCCTTAAAACTTCATTACAACTGCACCTACTCACCCCCTTTTATGAAATTCTTTATTTTTAAAACAAATTTGAGCGCTATCCAAGAAGGAAATTCGGTTACCTTTTAAGGAATATTTCTTTTTTTAAAACTGATCACACCACTTAGCATAAATCACATATTTCAAAAGATACTAAAATCATCACCATCAAAAATGGAAATTTCTGTATAGCTGATCGGCCTTAACAAAAAAACTGCTACACACTTCTTCCTCTTTAAAATCAGAAACAAATCATTCCAAAAACTATTCCTGCTTTCCATACTAGTCAGGCTTTAGAAGGTTGCTAAAAATTAGAAACAAATCATTCCAAAAAAATCACCGCTTTCCATACAAGCCATACTTTAGAAGGTTGCCAAAAACAAACTGAGAAATTACCAATCATGATGCTAAAACAAAAACTCCAGCCATAACTGCTACTCACTTCTTCCTCTTCAAAATTAGAAACAAATTCCAAAAAAATTGCTGCTTTCCATACTAGTCACGCTTTCGAAGGTTGCTAAAAACAAACCGAGAAATTATCAATCATGGCACTAGAACAAAAACTCCAGCCAGGCATAAATCACTGGCTTAACGTAAATTTTATTTTATTATAAATCGTCTCTCTTGTTTTTCGTCTTTTGTGGCCAGTGCGTCATAAATGGAATCTCCTCTTGTGTAATATGTATGACGTAAAAGATATATTTCCTCATAAAATCTTATCACATAAATCTTAATTGCCGTTCCTTTGTAAGTTGCTGTTCTAACATAAGGAAGTTGCACCATATACATGGTTGCTTGCTGCATTTAGTATTTCAAAGAGAGGTATCTTTGAGTGTTAAGCAATTTCATCTTTATACAAGTCTTGTCTTTGTTAGAAGGAGGTCAGCATTTGACATCACTGGCAACCTATTCCAACAAATATAATCATAAAGTTGATTTTTTTATTACTAATGTCAGTTTTTAGTAGTGTTCCACGGAGTTTCCTGTTGGGGACAGGGGACATGTCTCGGGGACAGGGGGACAAGGGGTCTAAGTTTGGGGACGGCGGGGGGACGACGGCTGGGGGGTGGTGCTGATATACATATGGTACTTGAATAACTAGTTATAAAAAGATGTTTAAGAATAACATTTCAAATTAAACTTTGGCAAATTAGTAAAATTGCAAATACTAACATTTTAAATACTTGAATACTATTACTAAATGACTAAAAGTAAATAAAATATTAAAATTTGACAAATGAAATTGTCGAATTTGAGATTTCTATTATATGAATATCAAAAATATGACATGTCACATCATAATATCATATCATAAAGATGATTACAATGAGTAGAATGATACATTGATATCAAAATAAGTACAAAATGCAAAACTGTAGTGAAGGGAGGCCTCTAATCATCCCTAAACTTACTCTTTCACTCACTCTTCTCACTAGTTTTCCTCTTCTTCACCTAGCTGTTGCAAAACATCAAATGGCATATGTGAGCAAAAAAATAAAGAATGAGAGTGTTTTGTTTAGCTTATGACTTTTAGAAGGGTCCCACAAGCCTTTAAGGTTTGGCCCAAGGCTCACATTCCAAGAAAATTAAAAGAAATTTTTTAAAAAATTGCTTTTTTGGACGTCCCACCGCGGGGGACGCTTGGGTGTCTTCGAGACGCTTGAGGGACGGCTAGAAGTCCCCGAGATGTCTTGGGGACGTCCAGGAGTCCCCGCCGTTTCCTCGGAGTTTCCCAAGTCCCGACGGCGGTGGGGGGACGGCGGGGGGGCATTTCTCAGCCGTCCCCAAGTCTCCGAAACGTCCGGGACGGGGGGACGGCTGAAATTTGGGGGGGGGATGTGTCCCCGTGGAATACTGGTTTTTAGTGATTAGTATTGTTTTGCAGGCCTTAAATTAGAAATTTCCCAAAAGGGGACATTACGAGTTATGAATTCACCAAGAATCAACTAGGTGGGTTTTTGTCTATGAAATTGATTGTCAGAAGGGTTTTTGTTCTTCGATTAAAGATTAAACCAAGTTCAATCTCTCCCAAATTGTGGTTTGAAAAAATGAAAATACCAAGAATGCCTTTTTCCATTCCCATTTCCTCCTTTATACACTTTTCCACAAGAATAATAAAATAATAATAAAATAATCTTCAATTTCCTGCCAAGTGGCTTTATTAACTTAACTTTATATTTTAAACTTGGAAAGACGCTTTATAAAATAATTAATTACATGTCATTTGAGCTTAGACAACTTAATTTAATTATTTTCGCACAATTGCCAAAGATACAAAAAATAATAAAATTGCTCAAAATAGGAATTTTGACCCATCATCAATACTCTAAGTGCATAGGAAATCTTTCCATTTGCAAGTTGGCACTTTCTTAAGATGACAGAGTTATTCGAGAACTTTGGAGGTTTCCAAGGTTGTTGGAATGGACCAAAAAGGGACATTACAAAGAAGATAACTCATTACATGCAAATTTTGTATTTTTGTGGAGAGAGAAGGAACTTGTTATTCCATTGATTTTTGACATTTTGTGTTACAAGCCTTTGTTTTATAGGTAGTTCCATGATTATCATCTCCTCAAGACCTAACTCAACCAAATCATTCCAATCATAATTTGTAACTTGACCACTTACATTGCCTCGCCCACTTGATATTTGCATGGTGCTTTTTTTGATGGGGGTGGGGGAAGAGGGGGCAAAATTTTTTTATTCAAGAAGACTTAATTATAGATACAACATAAAGATTTCCAAATGAGTATTGCCATCAAAAAATACAACAAAAGAAGGATCCGCCTTGGGATCCTACAAAACCACTAGTGAGTATCCATAGAAAAATTTCTTCTTTCGCTCCAATTCCATCCTAGGCCCAACAAACTATCATTATCCTGTTGATCATCGTCAATGAGTTTGAGGAATTGTTGAAATTTATCTTGGTCTAAATTGCCCTAGTTAGTGGCGTTCTAGCTATTTATCCCTTCAGAGGCTCATTGGACTAAATAATTAGCCATTCTATTACACTTTCTGGGAATGTGGACAAAGGATATGGACTCAAAGTTGATAGCCAAACAAAGAATCTATTTGATGACCAAAGTCAATCTCTAGGAAGCCTCTTGAAAATTCCTTTTGTTCAATGGTGAGAAGAATCATGGAGTCAATTTCATAGTTAACCCTTCTATGGCCCTTTTCATAGGATTTTTCTAGAGCCTTTAGAATTGCCCAAGATTCCATATAATTATTTGAGTGAACACCCAAATAAATAGAATAGAAAAATTGGACCAAGCCCACACTCTCACAAAAAAACACAACCAATCCCTGTAGTACTTAGATGGCCCCTATAGGAACCATCCATATTAATTTTAAGAAAGCCATCAGGTTGTGGAAGTCTTTTTCTAGATCTACGTACCTTTTTGGAAGTTTGAATCTTAGATCTCCCGTGGGGAAGGAGATAGAGACAACTCCAAGAGATTAACAGGTGTAGAAATGTACCTTCTTGGAAGTTTGAAACTTAGATCACCCGTGGGGAAGGAGATAGAGACAACTCCAAGAGATTAATAGGTGTAGATATGAGGGAGTAAGAGAATCATTTGAAGGGAATTACGCCTCAATAGTCTCTTTAATTATTCTTTTGATTTTAAGCCATACTTGCATGATGTTGTGACACTCTTGAAAAATATGTTGATTTCACTCCAACCAAATCTGCCAAAGAATAAAGTAAGGGTCAACATCCCAAGCAACCAGAAGGAGGGAAGTTGAGGTAGGAGGTTGACCCAAACTATTCCAAAAGTCAAATAAGGAAGTTGTATGAATAAAAGGTTTATTTGAGAGCTTCCACCATAAATTCCAAATTTCCTTATAAAAGGAACATTGAAAGAAAAGGTGATTAGTGTCCTCATCATTGCCACAAAGCAAACATAAGGAAGGTCCTTGAAAACCTCTCTTCCTAATTTTGTCGCAAGTTAAGCATTTGTTGTGTGCCAGAATCCAAAGGAAGAAATTATATTTGGGCTAGCCATACTTGTTCCAAACTCTTTTCCATCGAGGAAATTTCAAAATTCCCTTTTCTTTGTGCTTCAAGAGCTTGATTCCCAAGAGCAACTGTATAAATTCCTTGTGAGTCATGGCCATAAGCAAGGATATTTGATTCCTCCAAGGAATTGGAAGGGCTCTCAACCAAAATTGAGCTAGCATATCATGCCCCTCAAGGAGCCTTCGCTTAGCCAAGTCCATGGCTATTTCCAATTTTCCACTATTGGACTAATGATCCCCCTAAAGGAATAGAGTACTTAAAATCAACAACCTTGGACCAACTTGCCTCTAGAAAAATGTCACAGAGGGGTTGGAGTTGGGGAAAGGTTAAGAGGATAGGGAGATAATTACCGTAGGAGTTATCCCAAAACATTGCATTATTTCCTTTGTTAGCTATCCAAAAGAGTCTTCATTTAATAAGTGAAGCTTCCTTCTTAATAGTGTTCTACATTGTGAAGCCTTTCTTGCTTAACTCCATTTGTGTTTTAGTTTTATTGATCAGATTAATGCACAGAATTTAATTCAAAAATCAGACACAAAGACACATCAGATACCCTGGGAAAACCCTCCTCGTGAGGGAGAAAAACCCAGCAACAATATATCACTTATACATTGATATGTAAACACAAGAGTCTCCTTTACAAAGGCCAATAATAGGCACTACAAACTGATGCAAATACAGCAACACAATGATGTAAATCTCAGTGATAATACACAACCTTCTATCAAGAATCAATCTGCACTTGAATACAAACTCGCACTTGAACTTGTGATGAACTACGAACTGAATATGAATGAAGATGAACAAATGAAACACCATCGATTATATATACAATGCAAAGGGAGACGACTCTTCAAGATAGTAAGTCGGCCTCATCCAAGAGGTGTGTTTCTTTAATGCAAGAGGTCAGCCATAAACAAGTCACAACTCTTCATAACAAATGATGTCGGCCTTAATTGAATTGCACCTTCATAAGAAATCGTGCCTCTACAATATTTGAATCAAGGTCGGCCTTGATAGAAGATCGAGCCACTTCATTAAATCACAATATATATAAATTAGATAGTCATAGGCTATTATCTAATTTATTCCATATGTAAGGGAGATCGGCTGGAAGTAGAGACCGACGCTGTACATGAACATCAACATTGTGGAGTATCTTCATAAGATACTCCTAAATATTTGGAATTAAGAATTCTTTACCATGGCTGATTTGAATTTTTTCACCATCGCCAATAGCTAAAGCCTGGTAGTTAAGCTTTGATTGTTTGAGATCAAGTCCATTGGCCTCCTTATGACTACAAACCAAGTCCCAATTTGTAAAGCTCCATTTGTGATCCTCCAAATTTCTAGCCCATAAGAGCTTTCTAGGGAGAGCATCAAATTCCTTGAGAAAACACTTAGAAGTAGTTAAGACTAGAAAGTTATAAGTAGGCAAAGATTTTACAACAAATTTTAAAAGAACTAGACGCCCAACAAAAGATAGCTTTTGAAAGGTCCAATGGCTAACTCTCAATCGAAATTTGTCTAGAATCTTCTTCCATTGATCTCTTCTTTTGCGTCCAACTGAAAGAGGGATACCTAGATACTCCATCAGCAATGGCCCAATTTGAAAGTGAAGGATGTTTTGAACTCTATGTTGAATCAACTAAAGAGTATTGAAAAAGAAGATGCTAGATTTGTCTTCATCGAGTTGTTGGCCTGATGAAGATAGATAAATATCTAAATCTTTCTTGAAATTGATTGCCTTCTCAATTTTGGTTTAACCTCATCAAAGCAGTGTTATCCACAAACTGAAGATGAGCATAAGAGCTAGAGTTACCAGCCCAAGATCAACCTTGGATGAGACCTCCCCTTTGAAATTGTTTTATAGGACGACCTAATCCTTCTACCATTAAGATAAACGAATAAGGCAATAGGGGACCCCCTTGTCTTAAGACCTCCGAAGGTTGAAAAGAGGTTTGAGGGGGTACCATTGATTAACACAGAAAAAGAGATTGAAGTCACACAACTCATAATCCAATCAATCCATTTTAAGCAAAATCCAAAAGCTTGCAACATTTTGTGAAGAAAAGACCATCTAAACCTATCATGAACATGGCCTTTCCCTTTAGAGTGAACATGGAGTGAATATCTTCTATTGCCACAACAACATCATACATAATCTAGTGCCCTTTCACAAAACTCCCTTGATCACCAGGGTAAATTAGGGAGATCAAACACTTCTTCAATTGCTTTACAATAATCTTAGCAACTGTCTTGTGACATTGCAGAGAGTGACAGGGAAAAATAAATCCAATGAAAATGTCATGCCCCCAAATTTACCATCTAAAAATAAACACAACTATCAATTTTTTTTGAACAGATATAACTAGAGCGATTGAATTCCTAAGGTTAAGTGCAATTGACAACATAAAGTTTACCATACCATCATCATTTAACTATCCAGCATGATTGGCTTTACCAACTTAAGATCGTATCCTAGTTTTAACCCAAATAGTTTAGGAAACATTCTCCCCTACACTTTGTACTTCTAGAGTAGCCATCAGAACATATAATTTCATAGATTCAAACTAACCACTAAGAAATGTCATCCAAAAACAAGCTATGTTTACATTAGAAACAACACATGACCTATATATTCAAAATGCAATTAAAGCTGACCTAAGTAATTCCGTTAAAGTAACTACAACCCATCTTTTCAAAATAATGGAAAAGGAACATATTATTATAAAAACGAACCTTAACCTTGAGAAAATAAAATTGAGAACGACTTCATCAGATAACAAATTTACACTATCATGCAAAAACAATACAAGAAACAACTTTAATCATCATGATAACATGAAAGCATAGCCTTGACTTAATTCCAAATATCTATAATGAAAGAAAGGACTCTCGTAACGTTAATTCCTAATAAATTCTCATGAGACTTGCCTCATAACCCAAACCTAAGGACTCAAGTAGGTCAGTGCTTTAAAAGTAAATTTGGTTCACGACTTAAACCTTCCGATAATATCTCCCTACATTAAGGTTTAAAGCTTACCCCCTATCTAATAGCCAAAATAAACTCCAATTAAATTAAAATTAAACATCTAGTCTAAATACTTTATGTGACTTTTATTGTTCACGTTTATTGCTCAAGAAGAAACCAAAGATTTAATTTATATGTTTTGTCGCAATGCAACACCACCCCATAACTTGCCAACCTTAGACTTTAATAGGTAACCTTCAACAACACTTTATTCTTACGAATTTTCTTTACTTCACTTTATTTACTTGAATATTGTTGCATTTCCTCCCATTGTATGTTTCAGGTTATACACATAATACACATTTCAATTTAAGTAGTTACCCTTAAATTGTGTTTGAATACATATAGCATTAAGGAGAAAAAGATCTAAACTTTTGAAAGTACATTTATTCCAAGACTTCCATTAACTATACCTATACTTATATTAATCATCTATTAAATTAAAATAGTTAATTCCCATCCATTTGAACTAATCGTTTCTGTTACTCCCATTTAGATGCAAGATTGCAATCCTAGTAGTCTAATTTTACTGTTAATACTTATCAATTCTATTATTCCTTACAATTTGGTTTTCCACCTAAGAGGTTGAATGTATCCCCTTATTAGTGTAGTTTTTATTCTTAGCGTTTAGGATGATGAATAGTGGCCTGATTTCAATATCTCTAGACGCCACCATGTAGTTTTTTCGGAGAAGTATTACTTACTAAATTTATTATTAATTCCTTTACACCAAACATGAGATTATTGGTGCTTCCTAATTATTTTGGCAAACCCCTACATTGACTATTAGCGAAAACAAAGCGTCTTAGGATATTGACCAACTTACTACGTGACCAGGTCGGAGACTTAATTCACCTTTTTGTTTTGTCTCACACTACACTCACGGCCCACAAACTACCATTGACTCAGCAAGAGAGACTAAAGGATCGATACAACTAACCAAGAATTAGTTTATCTCAAACTATACAATGTCCCCTTTTTGGCTTCCTTGGATTTCGCCTTTAGATTCATGGATAGGGGTATTAAGGTGTGCCAAGAAACAATAGTTTTAGTAGAGAGGGTGTTTATGAACTGCTTAAGAACACTAGTTTTATCACATGAACCCTTAATAGATAAGATTTGTTGAGGTAATGATGAGGATGCCAATCTTCTGACTTAAATCCTGAAATGGGTATTCAACTTAGGTTTGTCTTTAGGTCTTATAGCAAAGGAATAAGCAAGACTGAAGTCGACGAGTTCAATCGGTGGGTCCTTAATGTGATCTAAGATGAGTATGAAAGACTCTAATTGACTTTGTTATTTGTTTACATATATAGTTGGATAGAATTTGATGGAAATGCTAGCAGATATAAAAGATCTCCAGATATAGAGTTTGCTGTGTATATTATCTAAGAATGATGGCTTGCTTGCTGTATCTCATTGATACATCTAATCTATGTGATCTGCTAAAGAGGGTGAACTCCTTCAAACTGTTCGATGATGTCTTTGCTTGGAATGCTTTCCCTTTTATATCCTTACGATGTGTCAAGGAACACAACCATTCACCTTATTCTTTTGATAAGAGACGTCTCTTTTTGTTTATGCAATTCGCCCAAACTAATTTGAAGCTCCTTTAATCACTGTTTAGGACTAATTAAGTTTATTTACCCTTAATCTTTATTATAGGTGATTACTTAATTAATCGGTCTGAATTATCATATGGTCACAACCCTTACACTTTAATTGTCTTCATTATCTTCAATCAATATCGTTTCCTTAATAGTAATTCTTTGTTTGAATGCATTAACTAATGGTTGATATTCTTAACCGATGCTCCTCCTGACTTTGTCTCTCCCGTGGCTATTATCATAAGCCATTTGAACTACCTTATAGTTGCAATATGCTTGAATTCCTTTAGTGCTACGTAGTAAGCATGCCTCCTAGCTTCTCTTGTCGCAATAGTGACTTTAATATCCTTATTTCGGGTTCGTCTAAACAACGTAGATAGCAATTGATAATTGATTACCAACAGAAAGACTAGGGAATGAGATGCCAGAGATATGCTCGAGTGTTAAGAACAATAACACACAAGATTATTCTTGCCCAATCGCAAAACTCAGAAATGGTTACTATTGTGGCTCGAACTTGATTCAACCTTGCCGCCTAATGTGCCGATCATTCAATATGTCACGCGGCTGTTACTAATGACTTCAGTGAGTATATTGACCAAGGCATGATGGTGTGATAGTACAAAATGCTTGTGGCGGTGGTGATGTTTTGAAATAAGAACTCAATGATACAAATGCCTATATCGTGCGACGACTATTAATAGAGATATCTGATGGCATTATGTGCGTCTTCCTTCTGCAAAAGTAACGCGATATTATTCTTAGACTAGCGATTGTAATATGGGTAACAATATACTTGTAATGTGCCTTTAATTCTAATTTTATATGAACATATTATAAAAATCATAATTGTTTAATATTGATAATTTTATATTTGATAATTATAATATTATTTAATTTTATATTTATTTATTAATATTTATTATATGATAATGTTAATATTTATATTTTATATTTGACTATTATAATTATAATATTATCGGTGATAATTATAATTATAATGATATTTTAAATGGCTTTTTTTAATATTTATAATTTTGATATTGATATCTGCTTGTGGTAGCGGTGATGTTTTGAAATAAGAACCCGATGATACAAATGCCTATATTGTGCGGCGGCTATTAATAGAGATACCTAATGGTATTACGTGCATCCTCCTTATGCAAAAGTAACACGATATTATTCTTGGACTGGCGATTGTAATATGGGCAACAATATACTTGTAATGTGCCTTTAATTCTAATTTTATATTAAAATATTATAAAAATCATAATTGTTTAATATTGATAATTTTATAATTGATAATTATAATATTATTTATTTTTATATTTATATTTTATATCTGACTATTATAATTATAATATTATTGGTGATAATTATAATTATAATGATATTTTAAATGGCATTTTTTTATATTTATATTCTTGATATTAATTTATTATTCCAATACTTTGTATTTGGGTGTTATGATTTTGGGGACATGACAAACTGCTATGCGCAACCACTTTCAGTTGCCCTAAACGGCTCATGGAAGAGCAGTTTACAGAGGCACACCATAAAGTCTAACTATATTGTTTAGGAAAACCCGTGCCATTGCCAGTGCTGCATAAGTAGTCCTGACTGGAGAGAAGTGCGCCACCACCATATCACCCATCCAACACCCCTTATCCCTCCACTCAAAAGTATGCAAAACACAAGGGGATGCTCACATCCCATGAATAGAAAAAGGGTAACTCATACCTCGGTGATGGCCATCACCTAAGAGGGATACTCGTATACTATAAAGGAAGCCCTTGAGTGTGGGAGCCGCACCCACTCAATACCCCTATACTTTGGAGGACCAAAACCTCCTTTAACAGAGGGGGTCAACTCCCCTAAAAGCATAGTTACGAGATTCAGACTCAGCTCAGACTCGGCTAGGGTGATTCGACTCAGGACTTAGCGCTCGGACTCAACGTAGACTTGGCAAAATGAAAAAACCTTAGAAATTTAGAGATTTTTAAGGATTTAAAACTTGTTTCCAGCACCCTTTATTAAATAAACCTTAAAGACACAATAACATCATTAAATAGAAGCAAATTTGATCACATACACAAGTATACATCGATCACGTAAGTATAAAGTACACAAATTTTAGCTGAGTTGTTGAAGGACATAGCACACTAGGATATATAAATATAGTCAAATGTATACAAAACTCATAGAATATGAAATCCATGACATCAAATGTTCCATACAAATATGAAATATCAAAACAATAGCTACAAGTCTATGGCATAGTGGAGCCAACATCCTTCCTACGAAGGCGTCTAAGGGTCCTAGATGATGTAGCAGCTGCAACCATAGTCTCTGCACGTGTCTCCATGCCACTCTCACCAACATCAACCGTGTCTGCTCGTGCTCTAGCCTCCTCCTTAGCCATGGCTACAACCTTAGCCTCTTTATCTTCCCGGATCACCCAATCAAGGTCCTCGTCACTAAAGACTGCATCTGTAGCCTCAGTGATCCACTTAGACTGTGGATCAACCTCCTCTAGTATGATCGGGATGGAGTCCTGGTAAAAAATGTTCCTATATCTAAGCCGAAGGTTGTAATGAACATATAACAAATCATTCATCCTCTCCATTGACAGTCTATTGCACTTCTTGAAGTGTATGTGCTCAAACATACTCCAATTGCACTCACAACCAGATGAACTGCATGGCTGGCTTAATATACGAATGGCAACATTTTGAAGGTTTGGTGTATTAGAACCAAACATATGCCACCATCTATCTGAATGAGAAAAAGAAACAAAATCAATCTCATTTCCAACTTTAATTTTCAAGTTTCACGTTTCAAGTTCAACATTTAATAATAAATTATAATATAAAAAGATGAAAATTATGCCCTTAAATATATTTTTACTTGGCTGTAATGTCGTCCTACCATCTTTGCACAATTGATGTGCAAAGAGTCCTCGTGCTTTAGTGAAGGCGTCTATCTTGGTTACTATCTGTGTAGTAATAGGCAACATTCGCTCTATCGCCGAGTAGAGCCCACTAAGAATCTCATTATCTGCACGGAAATCACGGTTGAATTGGAAGGTCGGATTTAGGAAACATGCGATAGCATGGAGGGGCCTATGAAGCTGGTGGTGCCATCTCCTATCAATGATCTCCCAAATGGGACGATACTTCTCCTCATGTCCACCATAGACAAATCTAATGGCCTCTTTGGTCCTATCCATGCCCTCATATATGTAGCCCATTGCGGGCTTCTCCCCATCAACAATTCATAGGAGAACTAGCAAGGGCTTGATAAACTGCAAAGTGCAAACATTAACTTAAGTGTGAATGAAACTAAACAAATAAAAGTAAAATATGAATAAAAATTAAAACATAATGAAGAATTAAATTTTACCTTCACAATCTCCTCCGCTGGTGCCCAAAACCCTGGCTCATAAAAAATGCATTTAGTCACATCAATCGCTGCAATGGTCGTAGCATAGGATGAGGAAGTCCACTCCTCACCAACAAACATGCGCCTTAAAGATGCCTTTGATTGAATCAAGGATTGTACTATGATAAAATTTGTGGCAAACCTAGTGTTGTCGGGACGAGCCAACTCCCTCAACCCTGTGTATTGCCTCATTAGGCTAAGGACCCATGTGTGATTGTATACAAATTTGCAAATGTTTTTTGCCGCATCCACACATGTTTTGATCCATGGGAGCTTGCCAAGATCCTCCAATATGAGGTCAAGGCAATGAGCAGCACATGGAGTCCAAAATATAGTAGGGTGCCTCTCCATCAATAATTTACTAGCAGCAACATAATTTGCTGCATTATCGGTTACCACTTGAGCCACATTCTCTTCGCCCACCTTAGTTATCACCTCCTTTATAGCCTCACAAAGGTATGTGGCATTTTTGACATGGGCGAAAGCATTAATGGACTTGATGAACACTGTGTCACCTGAAAAAGAAGCAAAACCAATTATTCAATAAATTTTAAAACATAAATCAACCATATTAATCACTAAATCAAACTCAAATTTCAAATTAATCAATGTATTGAGGGATGTACAATTACCTGCGGAGGAAATTAAAATTAAGAAGCGTCCTATTTCTCCTATTGGTCCAACCATCAATCATGATGGTGCAACCCAAATTCCTCCATTGCAAGCGCTGCTCCTCTATTTGTGCTTTTACATCTGCCACCTTTTGACTCAAAAGTGGGCCCTTTAAATCATATTCGCTAGTGGCTTTGAACCCTACCCCACATATGGTTATGGCATCAACCATATTTTTCCAAAAGGGAGATCTAAAACATGTCATAAATAAATTAATAAGTTACTTAGATAAGTATTGTAAAATTAAAAGTTTTAACTTTAAATTTGAATTCGAGAATGAGATACATCTAGATTCTAAATATAAATTTTAAAACAATTAAACAAAAAAGAATTACCTGGCTACATGGAAGGGAATGGTACAATAGTATCAAAAGTCTGCAATTGATTTCTTCGCTGCATCATGTGCGTCCTTATTCCAACCCATGCTCTCAAGCGACGATTGGGAACCGGGAGTACTGTGCGGTACAAAATATGAATCCACCCTAGATTTACAAACTCTAGGGCCAATGCTAACACTCCCACTACCACTAGCAGTAGCGACAACACTAGGAGTACCCATAACTGGTGCACTAGCAAAAGCACTAGCACTAGGACGGTATGGAGGCATGGAAGACGCATCTCCAACACCACCAATGCTCGCCAACTCCCTCTGCCTCTTTTTCATTTCTTTTTGCAATTTAAATGTTTCTAATTGCATTTGCACCTCACAAATAGCTTCAGGAGGTGCATTAATGCAGCCCACTGCATCATGGACGGGTATGCGTGTAATATGGTATTTCAATCTGTTTATGCCTCCATGAAATAGTGTTTTGCAATATTTATATTTTGCGTCTCCTTTTTTCTGCTTGGGAAAGATTTCATCATGTTTCCAAGCAAGGGTCTTTTCTGCCTGGGGTTTGAGACATTGTGAAAATATGGTTTGAATTGCAAATGAAGGTGGCTGCAATAACAAGTAGGGTTTCTAAAATTATTTAAGTTGCAAGTAGGGTTTGTAAAAAAAGAAATGCAAACTCAAAAAAACAATGATTTTACAAATTACAATGAATTTTTTGTTAAAAAACCACAAAAAAACAAGTTAAAATCAAACTTACCTCTTAGATTTGGCTTGAAATGCAATGCAAATTCCTTCCAATCGCTGCTAATGAGCTCTAAATGCACCTCCTTGCTGGTATTAGGCTTCCTGATTGCTATCTGATGATGGATTTGTCTTCAACTTCTTGCTGGTTGCCCTACAATGAACTCTTGTTTTTCTTCACTTGGTTGCGCCGGTCGAGTCTTGGTGATGGGACTCTCCTAGACTCGGTGAGTCCAGCTAGGACTCAGCAGGACTCGACCGAGTCCGAGTTTGAGCCCCCAAGACTCGGCCAGGGTTACTCGACTTGGGACTCCCCGAGTACTGGCGAGTCTTGTTTGTGTGCCTAAAAGATACACAACATCAATGGAAATGACACATAATGACAAAGAGAACAAGGACGCTACATATAAAAACTCTCAAACAAAATCTTTCATGACAATTTCCATAAGCATAGGCATACAAGAACAAGAGAGAGGAATACCTTTTAAGAGCAATGATCCCAACAATTGATGGCCCTTCTTTCCTCTTCCAAGATCTCCTCCTCCCCAAAATCTCCTCAAAGAAAGAAAAATTCAAAATGCAAAGAGAGCAAATGACATGTTAACCCCCTCCTCTCCTGAAGGAGGCATTATAAAAAGGAAGGGAAGAAGTTACTCCCTCCCAACTAACTCAACTACCAAAATCATTTCCCCATTTTTGCCACTTTTACAAAGGGGACATAAAAAGGGTCATAAACGATTTTAAAAAGGAGATTAATGATGAAAACAATCTCCTAACCCTTATACCTAAAGCATAGGCTACTCCCCAAACATAAAATATACCCCAATTTCTTTTAAACGTCTTCCAAAATTCCATTTTAAATCCAAAGACTAAAGTTAATACAAGACACAACCAAGAATATAATACCAACATGGAATCCTTAACGCCAAGAGCTATGAACCATAACATAACAAGACAATAGGTGGCTAAGTGGAACCCTCATATCCATCGGTGTTAAAACTCCTGCACATTCACAAAATGTGTCAGTACGATAGGAATATGTATATACATTTACATAATAATAAAAGAATACACATTTCATAATAATGACATAATCAGTTGACCTACGTAAGGCATCATATATATACCATCATGACAAGGTGCATTAATCCAAGTCACATCCAAATTATTATAACGCACTAAAACATGACATTTATTAACATGACATCTAAAACATAATAGATCATCATCATCATTATAAGCATCATGAGTATCAAGCATGTATCAAAATGAAAAGGTGCTAGGTACATCATCCAATATGAGCAACAAGTAAACACAAGTAGGGGGGTCTCATAGAATGTCATGTCCCCATTTTTGGCGAGCATCAGAGATTGTGAGATTGGCCTATCAGGAGACCCTCGTAGGCTGACAGAGTGGTTAGAGGGTCGTTTGGGAGCTTGGCTCAGCGTCAGATTGGCAGTTTTGATCAATTGGCTTTCGTTTGGGCTCGATCGGAGACCTTTTGCAGAATTGCTATTTTTAGCAGTTCCTGGCAGGCAGTGTGGGACCCCTGCTATTTTTAGTAGTATGAGATTGGCAGTGTTCGGGATCACTTCAGTGTTCGTCAGCATCAGACGGAACAGTTATCGGATGTGTAACGAGGAAGATATTAATATTTAATTATATTAATTAAATATTAATTATTTAGCGATTATAATGTAAAGTTATAATATTAAATTATAACTTAAGTTATCTGCCTTGAGGGGTGCGCCCATCATCAGAAAGGGGCCAGTTTGAGAATTAAATTATTATAAAATATTTTGGCTGGAGACTATTGAAGTATTAAAAGATTAAAATGTGAATATTTTAATTAAAACCCTATTATGGTGGAAATCGCACTTTTGTGAGGATAAAGGGTTTTGCATTGAAAAATGTGCCATTATGACTTTTGAGAATCAGAATTTGATCAAGACTTCGTCAGAGAACGGAAGCCTTAGGGTTTCATCTCGATACATTGGAGAACGAGCCATCTCCAGTGGGAGCGATTCAGAGGATGTGAAATAACATCCGATTTATTGCCAGGCAGAGGGATTTCTTCATCCAGAAGAAATTATTGAGCTTCAGAAGTATTAAATCTTCAGGGTTTCAGTTATCTCATTCATCCAGAAGAGTTCTTATATCAAGGCGCCTATTTCTCACATCTGGAGATCTTCATAAGGGAGCCGAATTTATTGTTCATCTAGCATTGCTGTATTCTGGCCGTACTTTTCTGTATACAGGCCGTACGAAGCAAGGAAAGCCATTTTTTGTTCCAGAGCTAAAACGCCTTCTCCTAAGGCAGGCAAGTTTCATCACCAAGGGTGTAGATCTTAGTAGCAGTGGATGTTATCTCCAGGCGCAAGGGAAGAGACCTTTCTTCACAGCCGTACATTGCTACAGCAGGTCCGTACCAGCAGCAAGGGCCGTACTTGGTCTTGAGGAAAGCGCCCAGCTTTTGTGCATCCAGACTTCACTCACAGGGGCGCCACTTATCTGGTGTTGTTTTGGATCTCATCATCCGGAGGGAGAACTTCTTATTGGCAGCCGTACAACTCAGTTATCTGATCAAATTTGCTGTTTATACCAGGTTCTTTTCACAATTGGAAATTCATTGTTTTGCTCATTGCATGTATCTGGGTATCATTGTAATCAGTAGAGAAGATCTAATAAAGATACTGGCGTCCATATTCAATCCATTTTCAGAGTTATTTAATTTTTATAGAATTTATTTCTATTTATTGCATAAATCGTACCTTTCATTAATTGCATCAAAAACACAAAAAAATCACAAAACATCAAAAACCTTCAAAAACTTCAGAAAATCAGTTAGAGGCAGAAAAAGGGGAAACTAGGGTTTCTACAGTGGTATCAGAGCTAAATCCTGCCATCCTGAGGGTTTAGCCGTCTTCTGCAGCCGGAACAGTTTGGGCCTTATCAGGTATTTATTTATTCAGGCGAGCTTTGGTTGACAGGCAACCGGGTTCGATCTGGCAGCCGGGAAACATGGCTGACAGAACTGACAGGAATTACAGGACTGATAGAACAGTTAATCTTAGAACAGAGACTCCTTACAATAACAGAGGTCAGAACCGTGCAGAGGTCTTGCATGCACTCAGAGAACTTAGTGCAGGTCAACGGCGGTCAAATGGTGTATTACAGCAGGTGGCAGTTGCACTTCAGAGACTGGATACTCCGAGGAGATCGTCATCACATCGTGACGATGACAGGAGTGTTACAGATTCACGGAGAGCTCCTAGGTCATTGTCACGGACAGCAGATAGGCCTACTAGGCCCACTTTCACGAGACAGGAGCCCGATGAGGTTGTAACAGGTGAAAGGCATGAGGGTTTGTTCGCCGGTACATTTAGGACAGCGAACAACGAGTGGCAGTTAGTATCACCTGAGAGTAGCGGAAGGATCTCTATTGACAGAACACCACAAAACACAGAAAGCGAAGTGATTGGCATGTTCAGGGAATATAGCATTCTACCTCAGAAGATTAAAGAAAAACTTCCTTTCATAAGTTATGTGGATGTGCACCCGAGTCTTGGCCATAAGACGGAGTTTGAAAAACAGAGATATCTCACTACAGCTCGTGAGTTGTTTACACCTGGAAAGGACAGAGAATCTACACATAAGGATAATACCACTTTTCGTCAGAATGATTTGATATCTTCAGTTTCCTATCAAGAGGGCAGAAATTTATATGATGAATTTGATAGAAGTGCTGATTTGGTTCGTGAACACACTAGCACGGCTATGAGTAATGATCTACCTACATCGTCTTTGCAGGAGGAGACTCAAGAAGTTTCTACGATGGAGGCTACTTCTGATTTTTATGACAGCGTTGGCGAAACTTCGCGTGAGCATGACACAACAGAGGTTTCAGAGTTGCAAAATAACCCTATTGAGTTGTCATGTGAAGAGACTCAAGAGTTGGGTATTACAGATGCAATAGGTGTTGAGAATTTATATCATGGTGAGTCTGATTTTCTGGATCAGACCTTTGAAAATCAGCTAGAGGATTCATATGATGATATGGAATCCCGGGATCATGCGTTGGATGAGCATGCAGTTACTTGTGGAGTAGAAGCGTGTGAAGATACTGTCATACCAGCAACTTCTACCATACCAGTTGAGCCATCCTTTGAGGTACCGAGCAGCAGTACCTTAAGTGTTGAGGTGTGCGTTGATGAAAGCACACATGATGCTGCTTATCATGAGGTGAGCGATGACGGATCAGCGTCGTATCATAGTGCATATGGTGAACAGGATATCTTGTATGGGGGTCGTAAGCTTCAGAATCCTCATCATTTGGTTGGGCAACTACATGTGGATGACACTATGATTGCTACCGCCCTTGAGCATTTTGACGTTGCTCGTCAGATGTTGACTACCTACAGTTGGAGTCCTTCTTCGACAGATGAGCACAGTGATAGTGGTTTGTCCCTTGCAGTGATACATGCACTCCGAGAAGCAATTGGAACGATGAAGCAAAATTACCTCAGATTACTAGCAGACAGGGATTTCCTTCTCGAGTGGGATTGCATTTGTTATGATGCATGGAAGGGAAAAGAGGAGCGGATCGATGAGCTCACTCATGAGCGTGAGGTGACTATGGATTCATTGCAGAGCACCCAGTTGGCTCTTCGTGAGTCACAGTTACAGATTGAGAGGCTTACCGTGGCGTTGAGTTTGGCACAATCTTCACCACCTTTGGATATCGTTCAGTCTTGCATGGCAGTGGTTGGTGAGGAGTATACACCCATGGTTCATAGCCGAGAGGGAGATGTTGAGGATGTGGTTACATCCAGCACGGACACAGGAGCAGTTGATACAGATGGGATGAGTGCACTAGATGAGAGTTGCAGTGAGCTACGCATTGCACCCGGTTCTCATGAGACTAGTCCCGTGATAGGTGATGCAGGGCAGATCATTGATAGTTCCTGTGACATGGTTGATGATACACTCGAGAGTTGTGTGACAACCCTCGATACTTGTCCATCTTCACAGCAGATATTCAGAGTCTCATCCAGTTGGGAGATTGGTACTTGTGTTGATTTGTTTCCCTCTCCTGGAAGCAAATCGATCTTTTCATTTGATACAGTTGACTATGATCGGCAGCTGGTTGAGCCTAGTCAGGAGTACAATTCAATTTATTATTCCAGCGATTCAGAGATGGATGATTCAGATCAGGATGGAGTGATTGTGCAGTTTGTGAATAATCCATTGTTTGAATTTGATGGTGGTTCGATCTATGATAACCCACTCTTCGAGTTGGACGCTGATCGTACTCTTGATACTAGTTCCAGGTTGGGTGATGATCGTAGTGTTTGGGATTGTTCCAGTGCATCGCAATTCCAAACCAGACTCACAGAGGAGTTCAATGAGGTGTACACGGTGAGGAGTGCTTACGGTTTTTCCTTTGATCCACCTGTACATGATTCGTATTCGATGCACCATACTTGTGCACAGGGTGATTCTCTCGGTACAGTTGAGGGGAGTAATTCATTATTGTGTGCAGAGTTACCATCTTCACAAGATGGGATTAGCAGATGCAGGTACTTGACTCAGCAGTTTGCGGGGTATTACTTGCAGGGGCAGCAGTCCGTTTTACATCATGCCGATATGTATTTGACAGGGCTTGATACTTCTATGTCGCAGATTTTTCATACAGGTACATGGTTACAGGGCGACTATGGTGTTAGTTGGCATGATGGTTTGGACAGTTATCACATCCATGAGTATTTAGCAGAAGACAGGGAGAGATTCAGGATAGTGGATGCTTCTAGAAGTTTTTATCTCTGCATGACAGATGGATGTGGATTCATATTGTATTGGGATCCCGGTGGCGACAGCTTTGACACAGAGTTTTGGGTGGGTCCCATTGAGTTACTTCACTATTCTCAGCATGGTGAAGTTGGAGGCAGTAGAGCGCAGTGGCAGCCTGAGGAGGATCGTCATGACAGATTTTCACTCTGGGTTTGGGATCCAGGCATTGATTGCGCAGTCGAGTTTTAATGATGCTACAGGAGACAGTCGAGATTTGTGGACATTTCACAGCTTTTTTCTTTTGGGCCTTCCGAGGATCTGGAGTTTCTTTGCAGTGGAGATTGCTTGGGGTCAAGCAATTTTAGGGAGGGCGGACTGTCATGTCCCCATTTTTGGCGCAGCATCGAGATCGTGAGATTGGCCTATCGGAGACCCTCGACAGAGTGGTTAGAGGGTCGCTTTGGGAGCTTGGCTCACGGTTGGCGCTTTGATCAAGGCTTTCGTTTGGGCTCGATCGGAGACCTTTTGCAGAATTGCTATTTTTAGCAGTTCCTGGCAGGCAGTGTGGGACCCCTGCTATTTTTAGTAGTATGAGATTGGCAGTGTTCGGGATCACTTCAGTGTTCGTCAGCATCAGACGGAACAGTTATCGGATGTGTAACGAGGAAGATATTAATATTTAATTATATTAATTAAATATTAATTATTTAGCGATTATAATGTAAAGTTATAATATTAAATTATAACTTAAGTTATCTGCCTTGAGGGGTGCGCCCATCATCAGAAAGGGGCCAGTTTGAGAATTAAATTATTATAAAATATTTTGGCTGGAGACTATTGAAGTATTAAAAGATTAAAATGTGAATATTTTAATTAAAACCCTATTATGGTGGAAATCGCACTTTTGTGAGGATAAAGGGTTTTGCATTGAAAAATGTGCCATTATGACTTTTGAGAATCAGAATTTGATCAAGACTTCGTCAGAGAACGGAAGCCTTAGGGTTTCATCTCGATACATTGGAGAACGAGCCATCTTCAGTGGGAGTGATTCAGAGGATGTGAAATAACATCCGATTTATTGCCAGGCAGAGGGATTTCTTCATCCAGAAGAAATTATTGAGCTTCAGAAGTATTAAATCTTCAGGGTTTCAGTTATCTCATTCATCCAGAAGAGTTCTTATATCAAGGCGCCTATTTCTCACATCTGGAGATCTTCATAAGGGAGCCGAATTTATTGTTCATCTAGCATTGCTGTATTCTGGCCGTACTTTTCTGTATACAGGCCGTACGAAGCAAGGAAAGCCATTTTTTGTTCCAGAGCTAAAACGCCTTCTCCTAAGGCAGGCAAGTTTCATCACCAAGGGCGTAGATCTTAGTAGCAGTGGATGTTATCTCCAGGCGCAAGGGAAGAGACCTTTCTTCACAGCCGTACATTGCTACAGCAGGTCCGTACCAGCAGCAAGGGCCGTACTTGGTCTTGAGGAAAGCGCCCAGCTTTTGTGCATCCAGACTTCACTCACAGGGGCGCCACTTATCTGGTGTTGTTTTGGATCTCATCATCCGGAGGGAGAACTTCTTATTGGCAGCCGTACAACTCAGTTATCTGATCAGATTTGCTGTTTATACCAGGTTCTTTTCACAATTGGAAATTCATTGTTTTGCTCATTGCATGTATCTGGGTATCATTGTAATCAGTAGAGAAGATCTAATAAAGATACTGGCGTCCATATTCAATCCATTTTCAGAGTTATTTAATTTTTATAGAATTTATTTCTATTTATTGCATAAATCGTACCTTTCATTAATTGCATCAAAAACACAAAAAAATCACAAAACATCAAAAACCTTCAAAAACTTCAGAAAATCAGTTAGAGGCAGAAAAAGGGGAAACTAGGGTTTCTACATAGAAAAAGCTCTTTCCTTTTTTGGGATGATAGTAAGAAAAGTGAAATTGATAGCCTTGAGCATTCACTTGTTGTCTTGTGACTCTCTAACCACTTCTAACGTATTGAATTTTCAAATTTCCTAAAATTCTTGAAAAAATTCTATTGGGAAACTGTTAGGGCTAGGAGATTTTCCTTTCTTCATTTGGAAAACAACACCCATCATTTCCTTCATTGAGATGGGTTCCAAGAGCAATGTATTCATGTCCTCAAAAACCAAAGGTGGGATGCTCTCAAGAATGAATCTCTCATTGTCCACATCCTAAATATCTTGCTTAGTAAATAAAGAGAAGTGACTAACAACTTTGGAAATATCTTGAAAGGAAGATTATTGTTCACCTTGATCTAAAGTGAGAGACAAACATTATCACTTTGGTGCTCCTCGATTAAATTGCGGAAGAAAGTGGTATTTCTATCTCCTTGAAGTTAATCAATCTGGGATTTTCGTTTCAAATATATCTCCTCTCAAAGATCCCATTTAGAGAGTTCCTTAGCAAACATGGATTCTTCTCACAGTAACTCCTTAGTCATGCCTTCATCTTTACTTTGAAAGGTGATTCTCTCTAATTTCTCTTGAAGGATCTTTTTAGCCTGAAAAATATTTCCAAAAGAGAACATATTCCAATTCTTAAGCTTATACTCAACAAATTGAAGTCACTTGAAGAAGGTGTACATGGGTGTACCATACACAGGGTTTGCTTCCATCAACCATCCTTCCATAAGCTTATGCAAATCAGAATACCTAGATCACATCAGTTGAAATTTAAAGGGAGGGTCTTTGGAATTGATAATGCCAAGGATTGGAATATGATAGGCCAATGGTTAGATCCTTTCCAACCCAAAATTTTCGAAAAGGTGGACCAATTATTACCCACCTAGAATTCAAAAACAAGAAATCTCTCTAGCCTTTCTAAGATAGAGTCAGTTCCACATCTACAATTACCCCAAGTGATAATTCCATTTCTTGGCATCACATCCGCTAGATTGAGAAAGGAAATGTTTATCATTCAATAAGGCTGAAAACCAAGGTGCTTAACCCCCTTCTTTTCTCATTTAGGCTAGCAATAGTATTAAAGTCACTAAAATCCAAGGAAGAACATGAACAATAAAATAAACAATTCTAATATGAGACCAGAGGGAACACCTTACTTGAGAAGTTTATGGGAGTGTAAGCATTTCTAAGCAAAATAGATTTCTTAGAGTCAAAGCACAAAGCAACCACAAAGACTGAATTGTTGCTCTTAACCCACTAGGTTGGCTTGATTGTGTGAGGATTCCAAAGGCACGCCACCCCTCTAGAAGAACCTTGTGCTCCAATACAAACACATTGCCCTCCTCTCCAAATCCTTGAAGATATGCTAGCCATATCTTCATTTGAAAGCTTTGTTTTTTGAATAAAAACAATATTTGGTTTCTGATCTTGAATAAGATCATGAGTCGCCTTTTATCAAGGGATGCTACCCAAACCACTTACATTCTAGGAAACCACAATCATTTTAGGATTAGTAAAGTGAGTATCTAGTATCTTTATGACACCAGATTCCATCACTAACTTCCCTATCAATTTCATTATATCTTGATCTTTTTCCACCCTACTTTTCATACTTTTTCAATACCTCCTCCCACCTTCCTCCCCCCATTCTTGATGTTCTTCTAAGGAGCCTTCTTTTTACAACCTTTATTTTTGCCTAGTTCATCCATGGGATTTGATGAAATAATAACATAATAACATCATTTAGCTCTATTTGAATTTTTGTGACAAGGATAGATGCCATATCGTCTAGTCATGCTATCGATCATTTATCTCAAGATGACTAGGGATGGAGTTCCCCCTTCTTTTAATAGCATTTTCTTTTCTAAAGAGGGCCTTGGGGAGGGGTTATTACTTGATTTTGGGGGATGCATATCTTGGTTAGCCGTAATGTCATGCACAACAATGTCCTCTTCAAATCTTTCAAGAATATCAAATCTATTACCAAAAATCCCTTTAGAAATACCTTTGTTTTGGAGATTAGAAGACTTTATCCTTGAAGAAGATTTTATTGGAATAAATTTGTCTGGGTCTAGCACATTAGATTGATTTGGGTCCTTTCGTTTAGCTTTTGGATTTGCTACATGCACCTCATGAGTAGGGAGAGAAGATTTAGGACCCATTTTTGTGCTATTTCTTTGTGGTTGTCCATATTCATGACATGCTTGATAGCGAAATGGAAGTGTTTCGTAGTCAATTTGTTGGAACCAATCCATGTTGCCTAACTTAATCTCCAAGGATTTAGGGAGTGTATTGTTCAGATTAATATCCACACAGCAACAGGCAAATGTGGCAAACTTCCTGTCAAGGGCTTGACAAAGAGGACCTAAGGGTTTCCAAATGATCGTAGCTATAGATTGCAAAATTTCAAGACGCTAGAACTCCATTGGAAGTTTTAAGAGTCAAATCTAGATAAGGATTTTAGAAGGTAATTCCATTGGATCAAACTCCACATGCCACGGTTTGATGAATAACCCCACCTAGTTGTGGAAATAGGGGCCTCCTTCAAAAATCTTATTTCAATCTACCATTTGAGAGAAAACTACAAAAAAGTAGCGATTCATAGCCAAGATGATCTCCATGTTGCCTGCAAGATGCCGATTCTTCCTAACCCAAGTTTCCAGAAAAAAGTGTAGAAACCTTAAGGCCCATAAACTTACAAATAATAGAATGCTTCAACAAGTACAAGACAACATCAACAATGGCTTCTGGATTGATAACCAAAATGGGGCAATAAGCACTTTCTCCAAGCACCCATTGGGTCCTGGGCAAAACAAATTTAAACTCATGAGTCGCATGCATTAAAAAACTCATTGCATTTGCATGATTAGATGAGCAAGACTCCATCCCATTAAGCACCTTTGTAAAAGTCAAGTTTGGGGATGGTGGGGGATGACAATTGGTAGGGATTAGGGGTGGCATCCTTCCTAATGCTCGAAGGTAGTGCCTTTGAGATCATACAAACCTTACAACACATGCCATTTTCATAATTTTATCACTATGTTTTCTCCAACACAAACTTTGTACTATTTCTAATGAAATTTTCGTTCTTTAAAAAACCAATAGTGAAGTTGAAAAATCTAAACAATCTAGAAGATGGGGATGACACAATTTTTATAGCTTTGTTTGAGTGTTTAGGTATGGGTGGGATCCATTAGACTATTAGGACTAGGGTTAATTGCCCAAATTTTAAAAAATGTGCATTAAAATATTTTAAAGCTTTAGATGTTGTGATGATTGTGGGTTTTTGGGACATTTGAGGGACATCGTTGAATTTCTTGAGGGTCATGTAGATGTTTTGATATCCCTTTAACATCCCCATTAGGTGAGGATGCCTTGGAAACATGCCCTCATTGATGGAGACATCTCCTAGCCTATTGGTGGCGATGAGGGCATGGTAGAGGGATGTTTCCTTAGTTTCTTGCCATCTTGGGGATGTCTACATCTCTAGAAATGACAAATTTTACTTGTGGACTTATCCTTGTGGAACATTGCCAATGACAACCTCTTCAAATATAGGAAAAAAGCCATACACAAAAGGATAAGGTTGTGAGGAGATAGGCATTGGTATTTGTATGCCATTTTTTAAAATAGGAGACAAGTAATAGTAATAGTAATAGTAATAGTAACACACACACACACACACATATACATACCAAATCTCTAGAAATGACAAATTTTACTTGTGGACATATCCTTGTGGAACATTGCCAAAGACAACCTCTTCAAATATAGGAAAAGAGCCATACACAAAAGGATAAGGTTGTGAGTGAGGAGATAGACATTGGTATTTGTATGCCATTTTTTAAAATAGGAGACAAGTAAGATTATATATATATATATATATATGTATGTATGTATGTTTGTTTGTGTGTGTGTGTACACACACACATACACACATACATACATACATGTGTGTGTGTGTATATAATTTGCTAAGATTTAAAATATTAAAAATAAATTGTAGAATTTATAATTTAAACTGTAAAGTGGAATGATAAATTGTAAAACTTAAAAGTTATTAATTTTGAGTTTTTAAAAATTTGAAGTTCTGATAGAAGTTTTAACTTTAAATGTTTATTATAGGCAACTATTGACACTTAATATTTTTATCAAGACTACATAAACTTTTAACAATTTTACATTATAACATTCTATTGGGACTCTAGAGATTTTTTAAAAACCTTAAACTTTTACTGCAGTGTTTGCCTACCTCTGCAAATGGTAATAGAGAACAATGGAACAAAAATAAGCTGCTTCAGTGAGATCACTATGTTGCGATAGTTGTGTTGTCTGCTGCTTTTGATAGCCATGTTTGTGCTTTTGAAGGGGAAAAATAGTAACCCTTCCTTCTCAAAATGGGAGTAAAATAGTTGTTGACGATTCATGTGGTATTTCACAACTTGAACTTTTGGTGTCACCTTCAATAATGAGATGATGGATGGCAGATGCTATCTATGTGATGGCATAAATGGGGACTTTTTTGAAGAACTATGGAAGGAAGTGCTATACACATCATTTTGCTAGTGGTAGCTAAGCCACCCATAAGAATATTTATTTCAAGTGAAACAACATAGATATCCTTCCAAGCACTTATTGATGACCTTAGTTTGTCCATCTGACTGAGGATTATATGAAGGGGTACAAGCCAATTGGGTACTCAAACAAGAGAAGATACCTATCCAGTTGCTTGTTAAGATAGGATCACAATCACCAAAAACAATCCTTGGAGTACCATGCAACTTTTGTATATTCTTCGTGAATGCTTTTTCCATTTTACTTATTGTAAAAGGATGGGCTAATGCAATAAAATGGGCATATTTGGTGAGGTGATCCACTACTGCCATGATGACACTCTTACCTTCAAATCTTGGAAAGATTGTGATGAAATCCATTGAGACCTCTTCCCACTGTTGGCTAGGAATAACCAAGGGCTGTAAAAAGCAAGGTGTCTTAACTGACTCCCTTTATTTCTTTGACACAAAAAACATTTTGCAATTGGATTTTTTAACATTACGTTTGAGCCCTTCCATTTTTTTTTGATTTGATGGTATGTTCTCAAAAATACTCAATGACTTGCAATTGGAGAACCATGGAGCTTGTCAAGAATCTTGTGTTTTGAGGGTTGAATTCTTGCATGTGTACAATCTCTCTTTATACCACAAAAGTCTCCTTTCTAACAAAACTTGTTTAAATTACCAAGATCATTTTGCATCTATGGAATGAGATTCCTTGTAGCAACATCATTTCCCCATAAAATAGTCTAAGCTATCATGATTTGTCTTAACTTTGAAGTGTCTACCCATTAGATATGGCCTCGATTGTTTCATTGCATGAAGAATCACTAGCATTTTGTTCTCATAAGTGGGTTTGAGTTAATTCTTACCTTTTTAGTTGATGAATTTCAAAAGTAATGGGCTGACCTTCTTGAATGAGAAGTTCTCTTATACCATTTCCTAAAGCATCACACTTCACAATAAATTGTTTGTTGAAGTTTGGAATGGCTAGAAGTAGTGGTACATAGCCTCCTTTAGTCTCTCAAATGTTGTATTAGCTAACTCAGTTCATTGAAAAGTATCCTCCTTCAATAAAGTTGTGAGTGGTATTGCTATGCGGCCATACTTCTTGACAAATGTTCTGTAGTATCTAGTGAGTGCTAGGAAATCCCTCAAGTTCTTAATGGTTTTAGGAATAGGCCACTCCATCATAGCCTTGATTTTGTTAGGATTGACTCTTACTCTTTGTGACCCAATTACTCCATCTCTTTGAGACAAAAAGCACATTTGGAAGGTTTAGCATAAAGCTGGTGTTGTTTGAGAACTTGTAATTCGCGATCTACATGTTATAAATGGGTTCCCATGTGTTGCTATAAATCAATATATCATCAAAGAAACTAATACAAACTTCTCAAGAATTGGTTAAAAATGGAATTCATCAAACTTTGAAATGTAGAAAGAGCATTAGTAAGACCAATTGGCATCACTAGAAACTCTCAATGACCTAAATGCTGTCTTGGGAATATCTTCTTGCTTAATTTGAATTTGATGATAACTTTATCTAACATCAAGTTTTGTAAATAACATAGGTCCATTCAGTTCATCCGGTAAATCATCAATGATTGGAATATAAAACTTATTTTTGATGGTTTACTTGTTGATCTTTCTGTATTTAGGATGCATCCTCCAAGTGTCGTCTTTTCTTGCACACCATTACCAAATGAGATGAGTAACTCTGATTTTTCTTGATAATACTTGCCTCTAGCTTCTATTAACCCATCTTCTCAATCTCACTTTTGTATATATGGATACTTGTAGGGCCTAATGTTGGGTGGTTGTTTCCTTGGTACTACATGATGGCATGATCATGATCTAGTTTAGGGGGCAGTTCTTTTGGCATCTCTCAGAAACTATTGAATGCTTATCTACAATTGCTTATAGATTTGGTGGTGTAGAAGCCCCACAGTGACATGCTTCTAATGAAAACAATTGGGGCACAAACCTAGCTGCCCCCTTGCTATGCATCTTTTGCATTTGGTGAGAGTTTACCATCAATGAAGACTTTGCATTCAACCCTCTCAAGTCTAGTGCCCTTCCTTTTGAGTGAAAGTGCATGAATTGGGGATTGGATCACGCGGATCGCAACTATTTAAATACCATCAATGGAGGCTTTGCATTCAACCCTCTGAAGTTTAATGCCATTCTTTTTGAATGAAAGTGCATGAGTAGCTTTTGAAAGTTCATATCAATTGTCCCCAATGTATTAAGCTATTGTACTCCCAAAACAATATTTGCTGTACCCATGGAAATGGCAAACGTTGGGTAATCAAGGTGATAATCCCCCACAGATAATTTAATGTTATGGCTTTTCCTTGAACAATTGCCAATGCCCCATATACAATCAAGACCTAAAATTCTAGACTTGGATGGATAAAACAATTCAAATGAGCAACCGACTTTTTGTTGATAAAATTGTGAATGCTTACTCAGTCTATCAACATTGTAACTCTCTTTCTTAAAGAAACCCACTACCTTGAGAGTTTGTGGAGCACTAATTCCTGAAAGTGCATGACAAGAAATGGTTGGTTTAATATCTCCCAATTCCTCATCTATCTGGTTGTCACCCTTTAATATTGGTTCTTCCTCCTCTTTGTCACTTGGCCTTTTAATGTACAGCAATTTCTTTTTAGTGTATTTATGACCTTGGTTATAATTGCTATCACAGTTAAAACATAACCCTTTTGCTTTCTTCTCATCAATTTGTTTTGGAGTTAGTCTAGTAGGTTGAGGAAGTGACTGTGTAAGACCCCTATCTTTTATGTTTACAAAACTTTGCCTTCTATAGGCCACAAATTTTTCCCTACTAGCCTTGCCATAATCATTGCTTGGGACATAGCATCCGGATGGAACATGCGTACCTCATATTTGATGTAGTCTTTTAAACCCACTAGGAATAATTCCTTCAAAATTTCCTTAGCAACATTCTCCACTCTTAAAGGCAAAGCTTGGAATTGATGAATCCTTGACTGTATCAGTTTTGCTTTAATTTAGTAAGTTGGCTGGAGTAGCTATCCATAAGATAGTCACCATAATGTGTAGTGACTTCCTCTAGGAAAACAAACCAGGTGACAACAGATTCCTTTTTTTTCCTCTTTACATAGTGGATACCAAATGAAATGATCAAGATCCAAGTATAAGGCTGCCGGTGCAATGTTTTGTTGACAAGGAACAAGATGAAGATCAAAGAAATGCTCCATTTGGCAGAGCCAATTGGTTAGATCTTTCTCTTCAAACTTTTGCATATCCGTTTTTGGTGTGAAATGCCCAGCCATATAATTATTTGGGTGAAGATCCATCTTGAGATCTGAGTCAAACCCAAAATTATCATGTCCTTTGGAAGTATTATCTCTTTCTCAATTTTTATTAAGTGAATTTGCTCCCTTAGATTCCATAAATTTGCAAGGGACCCAGTTCTCCTTAATAATGCATTGATCTCTACCTATGTTGCCGGTTCTGGTTTGGATCTTGGTTTGGGTTTGTGCATTTGGCAATGCTTTTTTTGGGGGTTGAGTTCCTCCATAAAAAATAAATATACCTCATATTTATTCAATCCAAATTCTAAAAAATTATACAAAATTTATATATATTATTAAATTAAATAATATTAAATTGTAAATATATTAATAATTAAATAATATTGAATTTTCAACATATATTAAATTAAAATATTAGAATTTAAATATAATAGAAAAACTGTATTAAATTTTAAAAATATTAAAATCAAAATAATTTTTTTTATATTGGCCCAGAGAATGCATAATGGAAGCAGGCCTGGGGTAAGGAGGTGTGACTTTGACTTTACAAATAGGTGTCTTTACCATGAGCTCTTACTCTAACAATTGAAGAGCAGAAGCTATTGCATCTAGTTGCAAATGGAATATTATGGTACCTTCACAAGCAAGCAAGCATACACTGTGTTAGGCTCTCATTCCCTGATTAACACAAGAAGATAACTATTATTCGGTAGGTCTCTCACAATTAGAGGAGTATTTCTCATCCATGAAATGCTACTGTAACTCATAGAGGGATAAGACACCAAATTGAAACAGAATTGAATTGGAATCCGAATTTTGGTAT
The DNA here is from genome assembly GCA_007258455.2 of Sequoia sempervirens. Lineage (NCBI taxonomy): Eukaryota > Viridiplantae > Streptophyta > Pinopsida > Cupressales > Cupressaceae > Sequoia > Sequoia sempervirens. Next base: position 50,192 of record VDFB02029069.1, read on the forward strand.
AAATCGGACCTGGATCCAGCTGAATATGGAATTTATGTTGATTGCACAATTTTTAGTTGGAGTTGGAGCCCCAAGGCATTTTGAATATTTGAGGTTGATTGTGGACAGTTTTAGGTGATGGAACACTATAACATATGCAGGCTTTTTAAATGGAAACTATTAATATTATTAATATTGTTTTCCGAACAGTCAAGAGGTTTCATATGCTTCCTCATGTGCAGTTATATTATAACCAGTATTTGGTTGCAGATGTTTGTTTGTAGTTACATAGTGGGGCTATATTCTACTTGATTGGATTCTTCATGGCATCTTTTGGAAAGCTTCTTAGAAATAGTAATAATGATAAGATCTGTTTTTATTTGCCTGTAGACTACGATACCATAGAATTATCCTCTGCCTATTTTTCTATGATTTATTGAAAAGCTACAGTACTTTGTGGTAAGGTCCACTTTCAATCAGCAGCCTAGATTCTACTTGACATATTCTGCATTTTTGGGGATATTTACCGTTTCTTTTGTATTGGGTTCCTTGTCATAACTTTTGTTTGAATTCCTGTTTGTCATAACAAACAGGAATTTTTTGGGGATATTTACTGTTTCTTTTGTATTGAATTCCTTGTCATAACTTTTGTTTGTTGTTCTGCATGTGGTTTTGGCTTGTGGCCTTTAGTTTGGCATATTGGTTCATTGTGTTTAGTTTTTTCTTTGTGTTTGTGTTTTTTAATATTTTTTCTTGCATTGTTATGAAACATCCCAATGTTGTGAAATACCATTTTTTAGTTACATTGCTACAACTTCAATTTGATCTGGGAGGATTAGAAAAAAGGTTAGTTTGGTTATGTAATAATTGATGAAATGTACTTTTATATCCATATATTTCTCATGCCATGTAATGATTCATATTTTAAAATCAACTTTTATGTTTATAATAAATCTGTATCATTCCTTTTGCATATCGTTTTTGTAGGGGACATACAGTACTCAGATATTTTCATTGGCAGTGCTTCTTTCAAGCATGTTTATATACAATCAGGTATGCTTTTTATAAAAGTACTTGCAGACATTCTACTTGGCAGAATCACACTTTCTGTTTGAATATCAATTAGATTAATAGTCGCATTTAAGCTAAGAAGAATCTCTGTCCTTGGATTTTTAATGGAACAGCTGATTGTATTATTGGTATATACCTCATTCTAAAATTCTTGTCAGATTTGCACTTGATGTTCAAGCTCTTCTCATGTTTCCAGGAGGGTCTCTTGGTGACCTTTATTTTGTTTAATAGTATTTAACAGAGGATTAAAAAATCTAGTGATTGTTTTATCTAATATCAGATGGGAGGAATTGATGAAGCTGCTCTCGACCGTCTATCTCTGGTTACAGAAATGACAAAACATATTCGAGTAAGAGCATCACAGGGCCGCACCACAGTGGCAGAGATTGGACAATTTTCTCCTGTCTTTGTCTGGCTTCTGCGTGTAAGTGTTGTTTCCTTATAATCTTATGCAAAGCTACTTTTAGATGCCTGCAACATTTGGAAGGCGTGACATTCAAAAATTTGACTGGTGCAATTGTTACTTTGTATAATGAGTCACCAGTCTGGTATGCAATTATCTCAAGACATGCATTGATTGCCATCATGTGTATACTACATTTTCCTGAATGGAGAATCTGATGCTTGAACCATGGTCAAAATCCATAAAAAATGATTTTGAACTTTGGTCTATTGATAAAGGAAACTTTCTCTTTATCACTTCCATTCACATGATTTTTTTGTATGAAGTATCCCAAAATTTTCGAGGTGAATGTACCTGTTTGAATAACTTTGCTTTTCCTTATTTGCTAATCTTCCTTTTTTTATTTTCCACTTTAATTTACTATCACAAGTAGTGGTTTTTATTTTATTCGGGTCATAGTTAAGAGCCATTTAAAGTTCTTGGGAATTTGTGGCTACAGGATTTTTATTTGAACCTGGCAGAAGATGGTCGGATGATCACCCCACGGGAGTATTTAGAATTAGCCTTGAAACCAATGCATGGTGCTGGAAAAGATATTGCTGCAAAGAATGAGGTATGTTTTAAGATTTATTTGGTATAGCGAGTAAAATAAAATTGACTAGTTCCTAAAGTTGCACTGTTACCTTTTCCCTATGTTCCATGGAGTTTTCATGATGGGGATGGCAGACACACGTGTCTGGTACAGCAGGGGACAGGAGGCCTTTTCCAAGGGGATAGCAATTCAAAATAGGGAAAATTTAATTTTTTTATAAAAATATAGGAAATCTTAAAATCATATACAAAGCATTTATCATAAACATTATACAAACATATTATATAACATTAGAGCTGAATTGAGAATTCACATGAGAGTTGAGACACAACTTAAAAAAATTTCATTGCTTTCATTGTCAATGTGCATGTATATTATATAAAAGCTACAACAAAATACTCCAAGGTGGCAAGTTACAACTAAAAAGTGAAAAGTGATAAAAACATAGTAAATCTGCCACTGCCCTTTATCTTCGTCTGCTATCACTGCATCAAAATCAGAGTCTGAGTATAAATCACTTACAATATGAGGGACTACCTCATCCAATCTGACAAAATTAGCAGACATTGGAAAGCTATCTGCTAGCAGTAAACTCCGGAGATATATTTTGACGTGATAAAGACTTAAAGCTTAGTTCCAAAATGGCCCTGGTCTACTTTTACGGGTTGATGTGTTGGCTAGTAGCCACAATTTAATGTACAATTCAATGGTTAATTTATATGGAAACAACACTGAACACACTGCAAGCACATACACAGTCCAAAATTCAAAATTGTATTCTTGTATACATACTACATAGCCATCAAATGCACAAACATGAAATCAGAGCAGCATGGTGAACTGAAGCTATCTGTATCTCTATGAAGCATGAAGTATTGAATTGAATCTTGGAAAAGATCATTTACTTACATACGGGCAGCTTTTGCAGAGTCATGCATGATAAGCTATGTAGAGTCATAGGAAGTCACATTTATGATAGTCATAGGCCAGAAAAGCCTATCAGCCCTTCATCAGAGGATTTTCAATGGTAGAATTTTGTTCAAGCATCCATTCATCAAAGCTTTTCCACTCAAACCTTTTTTGTTTTATTTTCAAATTTCTTTAATTTTTTAAATGTTGGACCATAAGGAATGGCCAGCCATCTTCTATTGTTCATTACAGATTTTTACCTGTTTTTTGGGATGTCTCTTCCACCTGCCCCTGTTTCCCCCCACTTCTTTTACTTTTGTGGACCGGGGATGGCCCAGGAAAGTGTCCCTGTGGAACTTGGCTAATTCTGTATAATGACTGTTTTTGAAACAGCTGTGTATAAGGAATAGTAATTTTTCCATTGCTAGCAGTAGCCATTGTGAGTGTTCTGGGTTATATGCATGCATTACTATCATAAGGTTAAATCTCACATTTGTGAGCATTTAGTTGTGTGGTATTGAGATAACTATCTACATTGAGCTCTATAAATAGGTGCTCATTCATGGAGAAACACCATCTTTGTGTAATTGGTTGCTAGAAACAAAATGTATCATTTGACTCTTCACTCTGCTGCTCCATAGAAAATGTCATGAATTTGTCCATTGTTTGTAAGATTTTATATTTTTGAAATTGAAATGGATCATACAATGTTTGCAAGTATTTCAAATTCATTTCTAGGTGATTGATGAAGCTTAGTTATTTTGCAAAAGGTGTAAATGTTTCAATTTATCACCTGCAATTCCCTTCTTGTGTGGCTAATCTCCCCAGCGCTTCAGTTGATCACATACTTATTCCAAATTTTCTTTGAGGTTTTGATTAGCTTTTGTGGTTTCTTGGAAAAACTTTAAAACACAAGAACATTTTTCAACTATTGGAAATTGCTTATGTTTTTCAGGCCAGTTAACATAGAAGGCTGCAAATGGTGTCATTTTGTGAGATGTGATACTGTACTGCCCATAGTTGGAAAACTCAGACTCGGCAAAAACTCGCCAGCCCCAAAAAATTCAACTCGGCAAAAACCCAGCAACTTTAAAAATTGCTTAAATTTCTTTAGAAGCTCATTTTTTCTGCAAAATTCAATGACAAGATGAATCCAATGAGTCCATAAATGAGTACAAAAGTGTTTTCTATTAAATTTGATTGATTTTAGTGCAAATTGGTTACAAAATTGTATTCTCATGTAGAATCCTGATGGCTAAAAGCCTGATAGTCTGATACAAATTACAATAGATAGCTGAAAGTGAAAACAGTAAAACTAAAGTAAATACTAAATACAGCATTTTACACCTTCCTCTTCCCTAATCTACTGAAGACTAGGTGAGAGGTAGATGTTCTAGTCCTTTGAGTAGGTTGTGGCTCCTTGGTTGGCATGGAAGGCAGTGGTTGAGGCTCGACCTCCATCCTGGAAGTAGATGACAATGACTCCTCATCCTCATGAATGTCATCCAACCATACATCTCTTGCTGCACCCACATCCTCCATTGCTTGTCTCTCAAAATCAAGAATCTAGTCCTCAGTAAACAATGGAGGTTGTTCATCCCGCCTAGTCCAATCGTTGTAAGGACCTATCTCATCCAAGTCAATAGGATCCTGTGATTTGTCCTCCCTCTACCCTTCTTGTGCACATCTGAAGGTTGTATTGCACAAAGACAAGGTCATCGAGGCACTTTTGAGCTAAGTTGTTTGTCTTCTTCGTGTGAATGGTCTCAAACATGCTCCAATTGCGCTCATAACTAGATGCCCAACAAGGTTGGTATAGTCTGTGGAGGGCAATTGTTTGGAGGTTTGGGGCATTTCCACCCCAAATTTTCCACTAAGCCTCTACAAAATAAAATATTGAAGAGTTAAGCAAAGTCAAAACACATTTTATCAAATTATAAGATGCATGTGAAATAAAGACACCAAATTTTATACTTGGCGTTTGAGTGGTTCTTCCTCGAATAGCTAGCTTTGAAGAAAAGAGCCTACCCCTTAATTGTAATTTACAAATTCTTGGACAATGAGGTATCTCACCTCAACCTGGGGTGCCATCCTTTGAATGCATGTCGTAAGCCCCTCCATAACCTCTCCATTAGGATCAGAGAAGGTGTCTATGAAGAAAAAACTAGGGTTGAGGAAGTACCCTGCTACATGGATGGGTTGGTGGAGTTGATTGTTCCACCTCCTATCAATAATCTCCCATATGGGACCAAATTTGAGGCTGTCTCCCATGTAATAATTTTTGATAGCCTCTTTGGCCTTATCCATGTCCTCTTAAATATAATACCCCATTGGGTTTTGATCCCCATCCACCAAAAGGAGAACTCTAACCAAGGGCTTTGACACCTACATTACAAATACAAAAAAATTAAAGTTACAAATTTATAATGAAAGACATAAATTAAAAAAATAAAATATTCAACTTGCATTTAAATTCAAAGTTTCGAAGTTACCTTCACGAGCTCTGTAGCTCTTTGTGCAAACAAGTGGTCAAAGACTATGCTTGCAACCCTCTCTCCTTCAGGATTCTTTTCATAAGATGATTCTAGCCATGCTTGACTCACAAACATTTGTTTTAATGTAGTCAATGAACCCATAATGCTTTGCAATGCTAGGAAAACCTTTGCAAACCTTGTGACACCCGATCTCACCAACTCTTTCCCTTGCGTGTGATCTCTCATCAAACTAAGAACCCAAGGGTGATTGTAGATAAATTTTGTGATGCTCCTTGGATCATCTACAATTGGTGTCACCCAATCCAAGTTTTCCTATGTTTTATGTCCTCCAAGAAAAGGTCAAGGCAATGTGCTGCACAAGGTGACCAAAAAGGTGTGGGATGTCTATCCTCAAGCAATCTCCCAGTCGCCACATATGCTGTTGCATTATTCGTGATGATTTGCACAACATTATCTATCCCCACCTCCATGACAACTTCCTCCAACAATAGAGACAATGTTTTTGCATTTTTGATTTTGTTGGAGGCATCCACCAATTTAAAAAAAAAAAACGACTTCACCTTTTGAAGCAATCAAAAAATTAAGGATGATGTAGTTTTTCCCATCCGTCCACCCATTTGAAAGAATGGTGCAGCCATATTTCTTCCATTCTTTCTTTTGCTCTTGCACTACTTGCATCGCCCTTTCAGTTGCATTTGTGAGCAACCTACAAGTACAAAGTAAAAGTACAATTTTTTATTTTTAAACAAAAAATAGCTTAAATTCAACATAAATTAATTTACTTTAAATAACATATATTTAGCCCAAAATTTAACATTTTTTTTAATATATAAATTAGGCACAAAAAGGGGGCCTAACCCCAAATACATCATTTTAACTAGTCATTAAAGCATGACAAAATTACAAAAAATATAGCTAGTATGCGATGCTTCTCAAGCACGCTGGTCACCCTCGCCTAGACTTCTGTTTCCATCTCCACCACGTTTGCACTGCCTCCTTCCTCCCCCATATGGCCTTGGACTTCATCAACATCTGGTAAAGCCAATACCACAAGCTCATCCACTAGGTTGCACTCCCTCGTTAACTCCTTCAGAAAGTGATGTTGCCTGAAACCTCTGCCAAACGAGCATCCATATCTTCACCAATGCTCCAGATAACAAAAGGGATCCATGACCCATTAATTGACAAGGTTAATTGAGGCCATACATCGTTGACTGGTCTCAGCCCCAGCCCCCCCCACAATCATGTTCTGGTAGAACTCCATGGCTTCACGCCACCGCGCCTTAACTAAATGCCGCATCAAGAAACACACCATGTCTATCTCCTCTCGTGCATGAAGAAGCCATGCCATGAACATGGAGGAGATATTTGAGTTAACTTTGAAATGATAGGTAGAAAAGAGAAATCTGGCCCCTAGTATTCGTTTTATCGCCTCCAAGGTTTCCTCATCCTCGACATTGAAAATCCGTTTGAGCCTTGTGTCCAAGACCACACTGCGGAATGCCATCTGTCTCTCCTTGGCACCCAAACAAATGGTTCTCTCCATGATCGATTATGCCAATTGCACTCCTTTGTCGCTCAATTTAAAAACTATTCACCGCCACCCGCATCCTTTTGCATTTAAGTCCCCTGACAATCCTTACCTCGGTCTCGACAACCTGTATCCATTTGGACTAGTTCATGCGTGTGAGACAACCATTATTAAACGTTGGCGTCCCATTGGAATGACCAGTAATATTAATCACATCTTTTGATAGTTAGTCAGCTTCAACATTCCCTTGCCTATAAATGTATGAGATTTTAAAATCTTTAAAGATCGATAACTCCCCCATAATTTGTGATAGCTATTTGTCCACTTATAATTATAATAGCATAAAATTTAAATTAACTAACCTCCCACTCAAGTCTCTGTGAGAAGACGCCTTGTAGCCTTTTCCTGCAATTGTCAAATGCAATAACCAAATTGTCCCAATAAGGACTACTCGCCATATTGAAAGGAATGTTATTGAAATACCAAAAATCAGCACATGCCATGTTGCCATGTTCATGCACCTTCCTATTCCACCTTGTAGCCTCCAATGATGGTTGTGCTTCTCGTGTGTTTCTGGGCACAAAAAAATTGTGTTGTGTGTGTGAAGATGTAGGCGGTGGCACTCTAATTGAAGTAGAGGAAGTGGAGGGCTTGGAGGCCGATGTGCCTTGAATGCATGGACCTCAAATGCGTGGACCACAAAAAGAGCTCACAATGTCAAGACATGTCTCCTCATCCGATTGAGATTCTACTTGCTAATGACCATGACCACAACTATGCTTGCTGCTATGGCTGCCCTTGTCCTCTCCTTCTGCAATTTTTTCTCTTCAGCAGCTGCAAGTAGGGCATTCATCTCTTTTTTTCTCTTTTGTGGTTGTAGGACAAGGCTTGGCATCACGATGAGTAATGCTTGGAGGATGGTATTTGAGGCAATTTATGCTTCCATGATGTAGCTTTTGACATCGAATGCAAATAATTGATCCAAGTGTTGGTCCTTGCACGACATGCCTCCATGTAGGGTCTCTAGCTCTTGCAGGACGAGTGCCTGAAATCAGCGGTGGCACGGGTATCGATGGGGTGGAGCTTGAGGCTGAACTTGAACTAGAATCTTCTCTATTTTCCATTATATTGTGTATTTAACCTACACATACAAAATGAAAGTACAACATATTAATGTTTTAATACAAAAAAAACCTAAATTATACATAAATCATTAAAAATCAGCCTAAATTTGGTTTAAATCAATATAAATGAGTTTAAATCAGTAAGAATTTTATCTATTCTAAACATTGTAAACATTTTTTTCAAAAAAAAAAAGATGAAAATAAATAAAATAACCTAGGTATGAAAAAATAACTAAGTTGCCGAATCGGGTACGGGTACGTGGGTACGGCAAAAAATTTTGGGGGGCTGGGTACGGAATCGGGTACGTCCGTACAAAAATATAGTAAAATATATAATATAGTAAAATATATATGCAACCTAGAAACAAAATAAGTTTAGAATGTCATTTACCAATACATATGATAAACTAAACCATGACAAATTTCAATTTTTGAAACATAATATACTAATTTAAATTCAGTTTTCAATATCAAAAGGATCAAACTTGAATGTCATGATAGATAATCATTGTTTAACATTTAAAAAATACAAATAGTAACCAATTCACTGATTTGGAATTGCATCAAATGGCTTTTCATCAAGACTAATATCAACATCAACATTAACATCAGATGATGGAACCACATTAGCCCTTGCACTAAAAGTACGTTGACTACTTGACTCCTCTAAAAGTGAAGAAGATTGTGCAATTGCAGCCAAAGAAAGATCTAGGTCAGCTCGTTTTGGTTCTACATCTGCCCCTTCTTTGTACTCATCCTCTTTGTGAGTAAGAAGGCGCAAGTTGGAATCAACATAAACTAGCTCCTCCGCTTTGTGTGATGCCAATCGATTGCGCTTGACAGAGTGGATGAAGGAGTATGTACTCCAATTCCGCTCAGCTGAAGAAGAACTAGCAACCTATTGAAGCAAAGGGAGCTCTCATTAGAGTTGTTAAATTAAAAAAATTGTAAATCAAACTTCAAATTTGAAACTAACATTAGAGTTGTTAAATTAAAAAAATTGTAAATCAAACTTCAAATTTGAAACTAACACATTTTAGTTTTAAATTTTTAAATGATAGAACTTAAAAACTAAAAAGTTAAAACTTACTTGAGATAAGACTTTTATGGCAAGAACTTGGAGGTTTGGCATCTTGCAGCCATTGAGGTACCACCAAGAGTGAGCATCCTTCTTATATTTGTCACGGATAGCAGCAGGACTTTGATTATTAGAGTCACAAAAGCTAGCAAATTCACTTGAAACTACATCTTCCATCTCAGTATCAGGGAAGAGTTTAACAAGAGCTTTCCTAAACCCATCGTTGACTTCTACATCACGGTATGGTGGCAATCTGTTTGGTATAGCAAGGAGTTCACGGCTGTAAAATTTGGGAGTCAACGTGAAAGCAAGAAGATGGAGTGGGGTGGTCATTTTGTTCCACCTCTCAACACAAATTGCATGCACCTCTTTGAAGAAGGTTTCTTGTGGATCTTGCTCTTTTTCACATATGATGCTTTTCATCTTCTCAAGCATTGAATCAATGCCATCATAAACCTCCCCCAAGCATGGCTTATCCATGTCAGTAAAGCGTATCATGCTCAATATGGGCTCGGTGAAAGCAAGAAGATATTCTGCCCGATCCCACCAAATGTCATCTAGAATCTTACGTTTTATATTTGCTGCCCTCTCACTATTTGATTGCCTCCATATAGACCATGATTGGCTAATGACCATAGCAGAAAGCGCCTCTCGCAAGTCGTCTCAAGACGATTGTGTTGGATGCAAATCTGGTCTCAACCACCTATTTAAAAATAAAAAGTAAATAATTAAAATCAATATATATATATGTATTCTAAATAAATTATTGACGTAAAACATAATATTAAAAAAAAAAAAAATGCAATGTTTAAAGTTCGAGTTACCTTCAATAGCTCTAGTTGCGAGAATGATCTAAAGATAGCTTGGGACATGTGGTGATTTGTTATGAACATTTGGATCTCATCAGCTTCAGCATAGATTTGTTTGATCCAATCTATTTTTGTACCCAACTTTTGCAACATGAGGTTGAGGGAATGCATAGCACATGGTGTCCAAAATATATGTCCGAATCGTGACTCAACTATCATACCGGCAGCTCTACAGTTCTTCGCATTGTCCGTTACAACTTGGACAACATTTTGAGGCCCCACTTCATTAATGCAATGTATAAGTATGTCAGCAATAAATTGTGCATCCTTTACTTGCCCCTCACAATCCACAGCGTTTAGAAACATTGCCTCTTTAGGGCACACTGCAATCAAATTAATCAATGGTGTATTTCTTGCATCCTTCCATCCATCAGAAATAATAGACACGCCTGTTTCTATCCATGAGGCTTTGATGGGATATAATGCATCTTCTATATGTTTTACGTCCTTTGACAATATAGTGGTTCGCACCTTCTCATAACCTGGGCTTGTGTACCCCCTTGGAGCTTCATTTGCTTTTCTTATCATGTCTTGCTAATAAGGTGATCAAACAACATTGAAAGAGATACCATTTGCATAGAGGCATCTTCCAATGGCTTGGTCAGCAAGTTGTCTTGCATCATTATTAAATGCCTTCTCCAATGGTCCCTTTGCTTTCTTTGAAACATTAGCCTCATTGACATTTTCAACTTCATTTGCTCTCAAAAAGGGATGGCTTTCTACCATAGTGTGAGGACGACCAATATTTGTGTGAGATGAAGTAGATGGCATCTTTGAGCCCCCTCCTGTACTCAATGGCTGCCCCATTCTATTTTGAACCCTTGCATCTGCTTCCTCTTGCTCTATAATATATCCTGCTGTTATGTGAGGTAGTATAGGTACTTTATTTTTTCCTGGACATGGTTTAATTCCCTTCCCAGAAACTCCACACAAATGTGCTTTCACCCAGCTGTAGGAACTAGTGTGTTTCTTTTCACACCCAGGGCATATCCAAACACATGTCCCCCCACCTGGAATTTGCTCTACTATTTGTACATGTCTCCATAGTGGTGAAGCCGAGTCAAATTTGAATGAGAGATTAGTATTGCCGACGGAAGCTGAACTGTCTGTCTTGATAGTTAGAAAATAGAAACAATCTCTACTTGCAAACCTGCAATTACAAATTATAAATTTAAAAATTGTTAAGAGAATATGTAAATGATGAATCTAAAGTTTTAAACAATAAATTATAAATTTTTTAAATCTAAATTGTATAAATTATAATTTTTTAAAATCTAAATTGTGCAAATATAAGTACCTAAACAATAAATTATAAAATAATTATAAATTTTTTAAATTATATAATTAAAAAATTATAATATATGAATATGTATATATTAATAATTAATATTACATATTATCACTATATAATAATATAAATTATATAATTATATTTTCAAAAGTTAAAAACTATATAATAATAATAAATATATTTTATGAAACAATGAAAAATCAAATATAAAATATTTATATCTAACGAATTAACATATTAAAAAAAAAAAAAAACTAAAAATGAAAATAACCATTGGGCATAAGAGTTTTCGATTTTAAGAAAAAAGTTAAGAAAAATGACAAAAAAAAAAATTATAAACCCTACCTGGCGCGCCATATTCTCCTTCCGTGCTCTCTGTGAGTATGTGCAAGCCGTTAGCGAGCTATTTCTGTGCTCGTCTGAGTTTCTCCTCCTGTCTGTGCAGTCAATCCCAGCCAAAGAGTGAGTCCGGAGGAGTCGTAGTCAAAGAAAAATTGCAGCCGAAGAGAGTCGCTCGCTTTTGCATTTCTGTGTGTCCGGTGCCGTGAAAAGGAATGACGGAAATAAACAAGTGAAATCCGCAAAGTAAGACACGAAATCTGTGTTATTTCTCCGAGTTTCGCCCTAAATGTCGCAGAAATCGAGAAAAAAAAGTCAAGTGTTGATGAAAAACAGTCAAAAAACGCCTCGTCAGCATGAAAAACGTTTGGAATCGTTTCGAAAAATTTTGGAATCGTTTCGAAAAATCTGAATCTTACCCACAGGTGGCGACATGATTCCTGGACGATTCCAAGACGATTCGTTTCCGATTCCGTTTCCGAAATGTATCTGTTTGGAATCGTGGCCTTGACAGGGACGATTCGGTAACATAGAAAAATAATGAAAAAATCAGAAAAATATAACAAAAATTAGTGATGAATCTTGTTTTTTGGAATTTAAATGCAAAAATCCTACTTTTTACCATATGATTTTTTTTCAATTTAAATGCAAGATTTTGCAGCCAAAATGAAGCAAAATGATTTAAACAAAAAAGAAAAGAAAATTCAAAAACCTACCTGTGCTTCAAATTTGGCTTCAAAATTCGCCAAAAGATCCCTTTCAATCTTCTTTCCTCAATGGCAAAATGTTGGAAATGGTGTGTTTGCTGTTGGGAAGGGTTTTTGTGCAGAGCAAAGCAAGCTTAGAGTGTTTTATTTTTGGTATGATTTTTTTTGCTGTGGCAGCCTGATGTATGCTATCATGGTGAGTTTTTGCCATGGACTTGCCGAGTTTCTGGTTGGCGAAGTTTCTGGGCGAGTTTACCTGGGGAGTACTCACAGGCCAGAAAACTTGGCGAGATTTTCAAGACTCGCCGAGTTTTCGGCGAGTCTGCCAACTATGGTACTGCCATTCAACCCAAATAATTTCTTAAACTTTAAACCATTGGTTATAACTTTTATCCTTTTGATCTGAAACATTTGAGACACACTTCAGAAAAATTAACAAACTCTGATTGCAGATGGAATGCGGAATTAGATGATGATGTTGGTCTTAGTGATGGCCCATATGATGCTGATTACTAGATGTATTATTTTAATATTGAACAATGATTATTGATCATGACATTCAAGTTTGATAAATTGATATTGAATTAGTTCACATTGGATTTCAAAATTTGAAAATTATAATATTTATGGTGGTTTTATTTAACACATGCATGATATTTATATGCTGAACTTAAATATGTTTTTATGCTGCAAATACATATATATTTGATTTTTGTATGATTTTTTGAATGGATGTACCCAAAATGTACCGAGCTCCCCCTAAAAATCTGCCATACTAGTGTATCATACCCACATGATACACATCATATTTGGATTTGGCAACTTAGTTGTAACATAACAAGGATAAAAAGCAACAGTGGCAGAAACAAAAAGTGATTTGGTCACAAATTTTTTATCAATATGGTATAACTTCGAAACTCTTTGCTGTCAAACCTCAAACTGCTCTTTGGTGGCTTAAACATCAACATTTCAGTAAAGTTTGAGCTCCTGGTGTAAGCTAACCAAACGTCATCTGTATTTTGAATTGTTAGTACCATGGTAACATGGTTTTTCTTTCCAGAATGTATACACATATTTTTTTTCTCCTTTTTTGTAAACAATAGTTGTTATTCCTTGGAGGATGGAGAAGAAGTTTACTTTGTAGTCTTATCCATGATTAGTTGGGAGTTTCAGGTAGTTTTTCGTATTTTAGATTTGCTGGCCTGTTGTGCTCCAGCTATTTTGTACCTCATGATTATAGCTCTCTGTATATCTGATCTTCAATAAAACACATGTAGTAAGAAAGTATGCCATATTTCCCCCTTGCATTTATGGTAGCTATTTTTACATTTATTGATTGAAAGGGCAATGCATTCAACATAATGCATTTATTTGCATATATTCACATAGGGATGGCATTTAAATTTTCTTACAATGACAATGTTTGTATGGTAGATTCGTGACTCAATTCGAGCTCTTTTTCCTGATCGTGAGTGCTTCACTCTTGTACGACCATTAAATAATGAGAAGGATCTCCAGCGACTTGATCAGATTCCTGTAAGACATATTTCCTTAGTCAAGATTTCATTGTTTTTTGATGATCTTGTTGCAATTAAATTCCTTGATATTGTGAGAGTGATAATTTAGCAATAATTATTGCAAAGTATTATCTGTGATACAATTTTCATCTTCTAGCCAATCTTGGTAGTTAATTATGTCTTTTTTCCATAGCTGGACAAACTGCGCCCAGAATTCAGAGCTGGTCTTGATGCATTGACAAAGTTTGTATTTGAAAGAACAAGGCCAAAGCAGGTTGGGTCAACAATCATGACCGGTCCAATACTCGCAGGGCTCACACAATCGTTCTTGGATGCTATTAATGCAGGGGCTGTGCCAACAATTGCTTCATCATGGCAGGTAAATGCAATGGGTCATCTCTCATTTGTGAACTTTTCTGCTGATGTTCATTTCTAGTTTTTATGCTGATTTGCATGCGTAAAGTCACTTGTGAGACTACTGGTTCTTCATGACTTTTGAAATGCTAAATTTGGTTATTACAAGACCTTACAGCAGTGCATGGCATGTATCATACTATTATCATGATTATTTTAGGTACCAATTTAAGCAAGTATTTACTGTTTTGTTATGGAGGCATGGTTGTGGTGGCTTTATTTTTTTATTTCTGCCATGATGGTTTAAGTAATCATAATTTTAAATTACACAATTACTTGAGCAAAATTAACTATGGCCAGCAAAATTGATAACTGTGATGTTAATCATGGCTCTAGTATGCTTATTTTCAAAGATTTGTATTATTTAATTCTCAAAGTTGAATTAGCTTATGGATGTTGGCCATATAACGAGTGCCTCAAATTATCATCCTTGATACAACAGTCACAATCTAGTCTGGATTTTTGAGTGGCTTGCATTGCTTAAATATCTGCAAGATTGAGAGTCTACCCAACCCAATGATGTTGTGAAATATATTGTATTTTCCTAGATATTTAGAACTCACAGTTTGTGATCTTAATGATATCAAGTTTCCACAATCCATATTGCTGTTCAATATTATTTCTGGATTTGATTGTGTAGGACAGTAGGAGTCTTTTGTTTGCGATCTGTTGTGTGACTTGTGTCATTGTTCTCTACAAAATACATGAATTACTACTCGTATCATTTAATTCTAATGCTTTTTGTTATTGATTTAGAGTGTAGAGGAAGGTGAATGTAGGCGAGCTTATGAGTCTGCTATTGAAGCCTATGCGGGAGCATTTGATCAATCAAAATCACCAGAAGAGGTAATTTATTCTCTACATTTTGTTGTGTTCAGGGATATTTCTGTGTATCAGGACCATAACCTTGGATTGTGTTTATATCATTGAAATTGACTCTTTCCAGGCAGCTCTGCAAGAATCATATGAGGGTGCATTACAAAAGGCTTTGGCTGTCTTTAACAGAAGTGCAGTAGGGGCAGGTGCTGCAAGACAGAAATATGAGAAGATGGTCCAGACAGCTGTGAAGAAGCAATTTGAGGTAAAAACCAAAAAGAGTTGTAAATGTTTTAGTTTCTAAATATGCTCAGCTTACAATATTGAGGGTCATACTTAAAGGTACTTCTATTACATTGTTTGTTTTATGGCCTTAATGCAAAAGTTAAATTCTAGTTTGATTCCTATGATTCTTGAAGGAAGTAACATCTCATTAAATAATTTAAGTAGACTTGATATCCAATCTCACATTTTACGAACGGCATAAATTGGTCTCTGATGTTTCTGTCTATTCATGGGACTTAGATTAATGATTTAGAGAAGATTATAATTCTAGCCTTCTGGGTAGGCATATCACATACTACTAGTTTTTCTCAAGAAATATTGATAGCAATGGTGAGCAGGCAAGAACAATTTCACAACGATAAAAGGTGTATGCTTAAAGAGAAGTGGGTACATGAAATGGGGT
This sequence comes from Sequoia sempervirens, assembly GCA_007258455.2. Taxonomy (NCBI): domain Eukaryota; kingdom Viridiplantae; phylum Streptophyta; class Pinopsida; order Cupressales; family Cupressaceae; genus Sequoia; species Sequoia sempervirens. The sequence continues at coordinate 66,015 of VDFB02029069.1, forward strand.
TAGGCAAGTTTGCCAATGTATGCGGGTGTGTGTTTAGCTCCTTAATGTTCAACCATAATGGGTGTTTGGCAGGTTATAAGTGGCATGACCAAATTTATTGTCTACCCCATGCATCTCTTTTCACATTAATTTGATTGCTTTGAATCTGGCAGATACAGATTGCTAGGATTACTTGAGTTATTATTGAAATAACTTAATAAGGAATAATATTTTTGCAGGATTTTAAGCGGAATGCATTCAGAGATTCTGAACTGAAATGCACAAGTATTATTCAAATGATGGACAAAAAATTACGTGCTGCTTGCTATGCCCCGGATGCAAAGCTTGAACAAGTTCTAAAGGTAGTCATTTGTTTTGTTGACTATTGTTTGCATTAATGTTTGTTCAAGTTCAAGTAAATCTTACCATGTTTTCTGACAGCTTTACAATTTGTTCAGTAACTGCACCCACCTTGACTTTTAATTAATGGCTTCATGGCATATTAATATGTGATTATGGAAGTACCAACTATGATTCCTGCTTGATTAACCACAGAGAATATTGACATGCTCTGTTTTCAGGTTCTAAATGACCTTGTGTCTGAGTATGAATCATCAGCTTTTGGCCCACAAAAGTGGTGGAAACTTGCTAACTTCTTAGAGCAAAGGTGAGACCTAGTTCCTCAGTAAATGCTGGCTCTGAACTAATTATGTTTCCATTTGGTATTCTTGAAAACTTTCATGCTATTTATATTTTAATATTCTGATGAAATTCTAGTGTCTTCATGATTTTTCAGTTTAGAAGGGCCTCTATTTGACCTCACTAAAAGACTCAGCGATCAGAGTTCAACTGAAAGGGCTGGTCTCCAGTTGAAGTGCCGTTCACTTGAAGATAAGTTAGCATTGATTGGAAAACAGCTGGAGGTTAGCCAGAAGCATGGAAATGAATACTTAAAAAGATACGAGGATTCTATTCAAGAGAAAAAAAGGATTTCGGAAGCTCATGCAAATAGAATGGCTAATATTCAGAACAGGTGTAGCTCATTAGAAGAGAGATGCAATAATGTATCCAAAGATCTGGAATCTGCTAGGAAAGAAGGTTCTGAGTGGAAGAAAAAGTATGAACAAATTATGTCAAAGCAAAGAATTGAAGAAGAACAGATTGTTGCTGAAATTGCCTCTTTAAAAACTAGGTATAGTTCTGCAGAAGCAAGGCTAAGTGCTGCTCGTGAACAAGTTGAATCAGCCAGGGAGGAGGCATCTGAGTGGAAACGGAAACATGAACTTGCTGTTAAGGAAGCTCAAACAAATTTAGAGAAAGCTACGGCACTCCAACAACGTGCTAGCAAGCAAGCACAGCAGAGAGAGGATTCTCTGAGGACAGAATTTGCTACCACTATAGCACAGAAGGTAAGGCGTATCAGTACTGTTGGAAAAGTTATTATTATTGCAGTATACGGTAGAGGCAAATCCATTATATAATATGATTTCTTTAGTCGTCTTTAATGTATATGGAATGCTCATTTGGCAAAATTTAAATTTTTGAACCATATATGGTGACTTCTCCTTTATCTATGTTTTTTAGGAGAACGAAGTAAAAGACTCTTTGGCAAGGCTTGAGAATGCTGAACATCGCCTAGCTGGATATAACCTACAATTGAAGGTATATTAAATTTTATGGCTGTTCCAATTTTTCTGCGTCATTTGTGCTTTTAATAAATTAGAAGCTGCTAATATATGCTGGCATTTCTGTAGGCTCAAGAGAGTAAATTGAAGTCCCAAGAATCGGAACTCGGTATTTTGAAGGCAGAAATAAAGAATTTACAAGACAAACTAGAGGATGCAAAACAAACAGCATTGTCGTTTGAGAGGGAAGCCAAGATACTAGAACAAGAGAAATCACATTTACAGCAAAGGTTTGCAACTGAGTTCAAAAGGTTTGAGGAAGCAGACGAAAGGTGTAAGGCTGCAGAGAAGGGGGCTAAGAGAGCTGTGGAGGTGGCAGAAAAAGCTCGTGATGAGGCTGCCCTAGCACAGCAAGTAAAATCAGAAATTCAGAAGTTAGCCATGGAAAGATTGACTATAATTGAAAGATCGGAAAGGCACATAGAAACATTAGAGAGGGAAAAGGCTGATTTGGTAGAGGAAGTTGAAAGGATCAAAATAACCGAACAGGATGCATTATCCAAAGTTGCAACATTAGAGGCAAGAGTTGATGAACGTGAACGGGAGATGGAGGAGCTTCTTCAGTCAACAAATGAGCAAAGAGCAAGCACAGTCCAAGTCCTTGAAAGTCTTTTGGGTAGTGAAAGAGCAGCTAGAGCAGAGGCTAATGCTAGAGCTGAGGCACTTTCTCTACAGCTTCAAACCACTCAAGGAAAATTGGATGCTCTCCAACAAGAATTGACTTCAGTTCGTTTGAATGAAACAGCTCTAGATAATAAACTTAAGGCTACATCTGCTCGCAGTAAAAGAATGAGATCTGAAGACTATGCTGGAGTGGACTCGGTTCAAAACATGGACATTGAAGTGGGAACTGTTAGAGATAGAAAAAGGAGGAATGGAAGTAATGAAAATGGATACAGTCCCATGGCACCTGAGGGAGATTCAGTCATCAGGCCAGGGGATGATAACAATTCAAGTGACCAGAGAGAACCACAAGACTATCTCAGATTTACTGTTCAGAAGCTTAAGCAAGAGCTTACAAAGAGTGGATTTGGGGCAGAACTCTTACAACTAAGAACTCCAAACAAAAAGGAGATACTGGCATTGTATGAGAAACATGTTTTGAAAAGCTAGGGCTTTGAATTTGTTTTTTACAAATTTCTTCTACTTTACTCATGTACTATGTGAATTTTTTGTTCATGTCACTGTTGCAAGCCCACCAAAGATTATCGGCTACAGGCTGTTGGGATATACTTTCATGTAAATTCACTCTCCTATCTGACATTGTTGGTTATTTAGAGAGCCTTCTTTCTGTGTATTTGGTGAATTATAGGCAGGAACAAGTTGTAATGTTGCATCATAATTTTGGCAGACTGGATTGTTTTTGGAGCTAGTGGAAAAAAAGTCATTTAAAGTTTCATATATGATTGTAACTAATGATTATAATTTTGCTAGTAGTTCATTTTGGATTGAATATTGGCATTCGTTAATTTAGTTCAGGGGTCTGAAGTTCAGTAGTGATCAAAGAGTACTTCTGGTTGTGATTGTGTCTCAGTTTTTTCATCAATGTATATTAAATTATCCATCATTAGAATGAGAAGAAAAATGGTAAATTGCACAAACTCTCAATAAAAAGAAGGGGGAGGGCGGGGAGAAATGAGATGAAAATCGAGGAACATAAAAGACAAAAATAAATTAGTAGAGAGACAAAAATGAACAAAATAAAGACCATAATAGTAAAAGGGTACAAAAGGAGATAACAATAAGGGTTAACCAACAAAGCCAAAATTATGAAAATAAAGATGAGAGAAAAATAAGTTAAGATCTGTAATAATATTTATGTTCTTATAATAAATATATATTTAATATTATAAAGTATAGAGTGATAGAAATATTAAAATTAATAATTTATATATTATTTATATTAAAAATGAAAATATGGTTAAAGCATCTTGTTGGAGCCAAGAGGTTATAAGGTTTATTATCTCCGTCTTCATGGTATTGGAGGGTGTCATGTCAGCGTTGTCTGTCACATTTTTTTTTGTTAGATACATTGCAAGTTATAGACGTAGGTTATATAATGCATCATTGGTTCTTGCAGTCTTCAAAAAATATTAAAAATGAAAATATTAATGAATTTTAGAATGTGAAATATTTGATTGAAAATTTATTAGAATATATGTAGTGATAATTACAAACAGGCAATTGACATTGATATCAAATATATTTAATATAAAATTGAAAAAGAAAAAAAGAAAAGATTAAGAAAATGCAATAATGCAATTAAAATGCAAATAGAACAGAATGAAAAATATATTTTGTTAATTAGTCAATCATAAGAATTAGAATAAGTTTAAAAATAAAATAATACAATCGAATTTAGAAACAATAGGTAACAACATTATAGCTTGTGGAAATATAATATCATTAAAAGATGATAACAAAATTAAATAAAACTAATAATTAGAAGGCATATAAGACCAAATACGCTAAGTTTATGGATGGTCTAGAAAACAAAGTTGGAAGAGGTGAAGGACAATAGGACAAGGAAAATTAAGGGAAGAAAGAAAATCATAATGCAGAAGGATAAGGAAGAAACTAGAAGAGAAGTAGTAGGAGGTCGACAAAGGGACATAAGAGAATGGATGGAAGGAGTCATTCAGAAGTAGAGAAGATGAATTTTATGAGGTGATTGATCATAGGAAGTTAACAAAAACTTGAACACCACATGTTATCATGATTAAGATTGGTGGAGTAGTTGCCAATATTTAGTCTTTAAAGCCTTTTCTTGAAATGGTTTTCTTCTTTGAGTAGGATCTGAGTGTCTTACAAGTAGATATATGTATTTGGTATTAGAGGTTGTTGAGCAAAGGTAAACATTACAACATATTTGTGCCTCATGTTAGTGCTATACTCTTTTGATCTTGGTGCTAATGGAACTAGTCTCATCGATATAGTGTTGCACAAGAAAAAACAATTTTGTAGACGTAGAGTTAAGAAGGATGTCTCTGGGTTCATTGGGTGAAGACATAACACTTGAAATAGAGATGACGAAAAAGTTAACATCCTTAGGCGTGGAAGTGTTGAGATTTGACATGCTTTAATGCTCTTGCAAGGTGCTTGCTCTTGTAACCATTTAATTTGAAAAGCTTGGTTAGATGGGAGATCTTTTGGTTAATGTATTCACCATCATAGATATAAAAAGATCTTGTAGCTATAATCTTTATTATACTATCTTTTTTGGGTTGGGTGATGAGAGAACAAGTGTATGTAGGTTATTATGGGAGGCTTTTTTTGAAGACATGATGGTTTAAGGAACCACTAGTTTTTTTGATAAGCATAATATTAAGAGGAATATGGTTGTCTAATTCAAGCTTTTATGAGGTGCACTTAGCAATTCTTTTTAGGCGAGTAAAATTCTTCTTGTTTCTCAAGGCCATTGGGGCTCACCTATGTCGGTGTTGCTGATGTAGTGTTTTCATCTTTTAGACTTAAGAGGGAAGGAGTTGAGGACAAACTGCTCCTCGTAAAAGTTAGTTACACTTGAAAATAAAGAATATCCCATGATAACCTATCAAACTTTTCATGCATCAATCCCTTGAGTGTATATCAATTTAAGACACACTTCTTAAGAATAGCCACCAATTTTATTATAAATATTTTAAATTATTTTTGTATTCTTCATTTTTACTATTTTTAATCTTTAACACCGCTTTTTTATTTAGTATTAATTATTAATTATTAATTATTCTTAAATAATTTAAAATTAATGAATTTTTTTTACTAATAACTATTTTTTTTATTTATCAAAATGGCATTAAGGGGGCCATACCCAAATACAACATAATTAATTAGAGTTTAACATTACAGTACATTCCAAAAAAATAAATTGTTGATGCTTTGAAGTTGTCCAACACCTAGATACTCCTCTAAGTCCGAGCTCGTCTTTGCGCTCTCCACCTCAAACACATCCACTTTCTATGTGGCTAAGAGTGTTGGCAAACCCATCCCCGCCAACGATTGGAAAGCACCTATGAGCGATGGGAAAGATAAAGATGATTTAGATGGTTGTAATTAGATTGATTTGATCAAATGGCGGAGATTAAAAGTCCTCACAAATAGGGAACCATGATGTAAGAGTGTTGGCAAACCCATCCCCGCCAGCGATTGGAAAGCACCTGTGAGCGATGGGAAAGATAAAGATGATTTAGACGGTTGTAATTAGATTGATTTGATCAAATGGTGGAGATTAAAAGTTCTCACAAATAGGGAACCATGATGTAACATGCGATTCCTCACATGTGTGAGATCATATGAGAATGTGAGATTTGACAAGTGAGAGCTCTCACATATGTGTAAGATGGAGGGCGATAATTTTCTAAGATAAATGAATGCATATGATTTTATGAGGATGTGTTAAGTGATTAGTTAGATTAATCACGTTTTGATTTGTAGAAGTGGATTAATTAGTTAATTAATTAATTTTAATCAACTATTATTTTGAGGTGAAAAATGAGGAATTAAATAAATAGTTATATTTATTTAATTTTTGATGCACATGAATTTGAACTTAAATAAATGATTGGAATTTATTTAATTAATGTTAGAAAAATAATTGGGGAGTTTAATTAAATAATTTGTATTATTTAATTAATGTAAATGAGAGATAAAATCAAGTGTGGTCAAGTGTGGATGTTTTAGGCGCCTACATTTTGCACCTCTTTGATATGGCATTGTGACTAGACAAAGCAATGTTCTTTCAAAGAAGAATAAGACATAGTGGCTTTGGAAGAGAAGGGACTAGTGGAAAGATGCCCTAGTCACTGAAAGGATATAGTGATGATGAGGAGGGACGTAGGTATGCCCCTTCGAGAGGATATGTAGGTTTGAAGAACATGGGTGTGCTTTCAAAATGGATGAAGGGGTTGGATGATAAAAGATTAAAGAACATGAAAGGATTGGTTTATCAAGATAAGAAAGTAGATTGAGAGATGGAGGGGAGGGATAGTCATGTTGAGACAAATTGAGCAACCTTCATTTGATATAGCACTTGAGGCTATGTACCAATGTATGCAAATTGAAGGGACAATATATCAAGTGTGTGAGGGAATGATCCAAAAGGTCACAAAAGAACATATGCAATATGAAACCATGATATGGAAGACCATGATGTCATTGTGTTGGTATGGTGCTAGGACCATTATAGATGCAAACACACAATATTAAACACAAGCAAGCATGAATAATGATACAAAGACAAGCAAAGATGTTGCTCCTAGTCAAGTTGTTTTTTTTTGATTGATTGATGATGATGACATTGGTGATGATAAGAAGAATGCAAGGATTGGGAATGAACTATCCAAATGATAGTTTCATTGATGATAAGAACAATGTGATGATTGGGAATTATCTAGCCTAATGATAGTTTTATTGTTGATGATAATAATGCAAGGATTACATGAACAATATATTAATTATAATATATTGAAGTTGAAAATTGTTGATTGATTGATGATGATGACATTGGCGATGATAAGAAGAATGCAAGGATTGGGAATGATCTATCCAAATGATAGTTTGATTGATGATAAGAATAATGTGACGATTGGGAATGATCTATCCCAATCATATTTTATTGTTGATGAGAATAATGCAAGGATTGTGAACAATATATTAATTATAATAATTTGAGTAAAATGGATAAAGGTTTACAATAAAATTGGGAACAATACCATATGTGTGTTGGATGATATGTTAGACTTCTTGGCTAAATTGCATGGACTAGAATTATGTGCATTTGGATGGACTATTTTGGGATTTCTTAGGACTGTGATGCATTTAGGATAGGAGGATTGGATTAGAGTATGTTTAGGGTAGTGGATTTCTTGGAATCACTGACAAGGGAGAACCAAGCATATGGGAAGGGATGGGAGGAGAGAGGGATAGTTTAGATAGGGAACAAGATGAATTGTTAGATGGAGTGGTTGTAGGGTAGATGATTGAAGGAAGTGCAAGTATAAAGAGTATCAAAGGAAGTGAATTTTTGTGACATGGATAGAAAAAAGGTGGGATTGGAGGGCATTGTGGATCAATCATCAAGGAATATGTCATATAGGAATAATATGCCCCTTTAGATAGATTGTGGTTGATATAAATGGTTGCAAGGGGGATTAATTAAAGAGAAAGTAAGGCCTGTATTGTCCAAATCATGTTTGGATATTATGATGTCCCTTTCCTTATCAAAATCATAAGGAGGTTGGATAGATTGATATGATGGGATAGGTAGGTAGATATAAGTGAGAGGTAGATAGAGTGAGTTATAGGATAGAAGAAGCTTGCCCCCAAGTGTAGTGTGCTCATCAATAGGGGATTCATACATGACACCTATTTGTCATGTTTTCATCATGGTACTTGTTCAAGGCACCATAATAATAGCTTTCATTATTTTCATGATTTTTTCTCTTTACTTTTTTAATTTTTTGATTTTGATTCTTTTTGGATTTTGGGATAGGGTGGATTGAGAGGGATTCACGATAGAGGATAGGTGAATTTGGAGTATTAAATATGGTAGAGAGGGATTGGAAGGACTCAAGCATCTATTTACATGATAATAGTATCCATTGCTGCAAAAGTGTTATGCTCATAGATAGTAGCAATCATGTGAAGTGAGCATATCCAAGATGTAAACATAGTACTAGTGTATCTCTAACATTTAGAGGGTACAACCAAGGGGATGGAATGGATGGGGAGATGAACATGATAAATATAGATCTATAAAAAAGGCTTGGATTAAAGGGAGAGAATGTGTTGGATAATGGTTTAGAAGATGAAAGATGGTTGGATGGAAGGATGGGATGCTAGGGTTATGATGAAATGACATTAGGACCAACAATTGCACACACCATATGGATGTTGGAGCTTTGGTTAAAAGGAGATTTCAGATATGGGGATTTAGATGGATGAATTAGGATTGCCGATTATTGAAAATGTATTTAGGATTGTTAAGATGTGGGTGCATGGATTTAGATGGAGAGATTCAAGATCAAGATGGGGGATAGGGATTTTGGGATGGAGTAAATATAATTTCCAAACTTGGAATGTAGGGGGGGAAAAATGGATTTAATATTTTGAGGATGGAGATGCTTATATTTAGATGGAGGAATTCAGGATTGGGATGAGTTAGTGATTTTTGGATTTATGGATGGAGGTAGCTTTTGGAGTAGATTTGAATGTGCTTCATGGATGTATTGATTTTTACTTTGGGAACCACATTATATTTTTGCTTTATTTATGATTTATGGGCTTATGTGGCCTTTTGCATTGCTTTTGATTTTGGATCAAATTTTTCTTTGATAATATATGTCAACACATTGCAACATGGTGATCCTTCAATTTTTGTAGATTCTTTAGTTTATATGTTTTTGCATCTGTATTATTTTCAAAAATAATGATATGATCCGATGTGGAAAGATTATCTTGACACATGAATTTGTTCGTGGCTTCATCATTTTGGAACAAGTATAATGATTTGGGTAAAATCACAATACTATGTCTCACTTTTTGTCCAAGATGGACATTTACATCAATATTTTTAACTCAATCTTCATCTTCTAAGACCTATAGCAACTAAACCATTAAGAATTTGAAAATGATGTGAACTAGTGATTTGTAGCAATTTGTGTTTAGATTCTAAATATATATTTTTAAAATTTTTTGAAATAAATCATGAATCTTTCAACATCTCCTTTAATAACTAGTTTTAAACAGAAAAACAACATTTTCAGAAAGTAATGTTTGTGTCGTACGACATAAATTTTTTCTATAAAGGATAAAATTCTAATATTTGGAATATAAATTCTCAACATCAATATCTAGGGAATGGATATTTTTTCATAATTTTTTGTTAAATATTTATTTTTTAATTAATTTTTGAAGTCACTGTAACTATAATTTGGACATGCGTGTGTGTCGTACAACCTAACTTGTGTATATATTGAAATCCATTTTTTTTTTTGTGAAACAAGGACATCAATACCTAGGGAAAGGGTATTTTTTGAATTTTTTTACAATGTTTTACTATTTTTTCACCTTTGTAGAACGAAGAGCTTGATGTTTGGAGAAAAACCTATGTTCAGTAAAAATTGAAAATTAAATACAAGATAAAATGAAAAAATATCAAAACTATACTTGTTGGAAAGCTCATTTCGAGGGCTAAAATCTTGCAAAAGATCATTTATAAATGACAATATTTAGTCCCTCAAAAGGTAAATTAAACCTTTTTTTTTACCAACATTTTGATAGGTGCAAAGGAGACTCCATTGTGGGTATGATTTAATACTAGAGGGGTTTTATCCAAGGGGGTTTGATCTAAGGGGGTCTTATCTATCCCTCTTCAATTAAAACCCTTTAGATGGAACCTCTCAAGGCTAAAATCATAGTTTTTCTAAAAAAAGTGATTTCAGACAAAAATTAGCATGTCCCAAAAGTGAGACACTATTGTGGCAGCACCCATTTGTGTGTTTGTTGATCTTGATTGAGGATTTTAGAGGATTTATGGTTAAGGTCAGTAAAAGGTTTAATGGTGGAGGTTATTGGAGTGGTGGAGATAGTGGGGTTGATGAAAGGATTGATGGCCACAAGCTCATGAGAGAAGCGATAGGAGGTAATTGTTTTGATCCTGGAAGAACTTTCCTTAGGATTGGCGATGGTGTTACTAGCATCTTTCTCATGAGATTCATATCAAAGGCCCTAATTTTTTTATTTTTATTTTATTTAGATGGGTTATAATATGCCTTACTCATGAAGGCCTACCCTTTACCTTGATAATGCATGTTTTGAAAAGTCTAATGTGGGATACTTGTTGGATTGGAAACAAAATGCAAATCCATTTTAGTGGTGGCTTCCTTGACAACGAGAAAATTGGATCAGATAAAGGTGGAGGAACCGGGGTGGTAGGATTTTGGTTGGAGGATGGGTTAGATAGGGATTCTTTGATCTTGAGATGGTGGGGGACTGTGTAAGGGATCAGGAGGGATTCTTGGATCTTCATTTAGATGGGGATATATGTGGAAATGCTTTGGATGAAGTGCTTGAAATAGCTATATTTTCTTGGATGATATGGGGGATGGGTGGTGTTTTTCTTTTTTAGTGATTAGTGTATGGAGGGACTCTTTGATTTGTACACATGGATGAAGAAGGGATTTTTGATGTTTATGGATGTTGAATTTAATGGATTTTAGGGAGTTGAGATTTATGACCATATGGTCAATGAGATATTTGGATGGCATGGGATTAGAAAGTGGTGGGGTGACATGATTTTTTTTGTGCTTTACGTCTTATAATTCTTTGTGAATAGTCCTTGTATAAAATCCTTGTAGGTGACATTGTTTGATGAATATTAGTATTGGGATTAGTTGGATTGTAAAGGTTTTGAGAATGAATAATTTGTATAGGAGGTGGAGGTGAGAGATAGGGAAGGATGGGTGATGAAGGCCTTATATTAAATATAGGTTTCCCTTGCTTATGGTGGGGTAAGGATGACAATAAAATATGCATTTAGGAATGGTGGAATTGATTGTGTTAGTTAATTCTAGGTCTTGATGGTTGATGGTGGGGAAAATGTGAAACATGTGGAAAGATTGCTTAAGGCAATGCTATGTGAGGATTTATGAGTGAATTTTTCTTGGCCCATAAGACACTTATTATCATCATAAGGATCATATTCCTCTTGATTGACAAGGCTAGCACCACCGTCATAAAAAAAGGGGTTTTAGTTAGGTGATGAGGGGATTCATCAAAATAAAATGGAGTGACGATTTTAGATTTGGATTGGGATTGATGATGGGCTAAGATGGTTTTGGGATTTAAGATTTATTTTTATATCAAATGATTTTGAGATTGATTTATGAAAGCTCAAATTTTGGATGAGTTTGGATTTTGGGATTGGGTTGGAGGTGGAAAAGTTAGTTGGGGTTGAATTGGTTGAAGGATCAAGGATCAAGACCTTAGGATAATTGAATTTTATTAAAATTCATTTTTTTCTATACTTAGGATAAGTAAATTTTCTAAGCAAGAATTGATTTGATATTTTGGATTACTATACCAATAATAGGAAAAGTTCCTTAGCTAGTGTGATTTAAATTTGATTTTTGATTATAATCTTAATATTGAATAAGGTCATAAGAAATACCAATGAGGATTGGATGATTGATATTAAGGTTTTCATCTTTGATTTGGATGGATTAGTTTTGAGAATGGTTGATTTAATATGGGGATGGGTGAAGGACGATAGTTGATTAAGATTACTTGAGATCTTAGCTTTGCTTGATTTGGATTTGATCACCTAGGTTTTAGATTAGGATAATGATTTGGGATTAGATCAAGGATTGGATTTAGATGAGGGGGTTTAGGATGATTGATTGGGTTAGATGAAGGTTGGGATTGTGATTAGGGTGATAGGATGAAGGGTTGAACCTTTAGTTTTCCTTTAATTTTTAAGAGGATTTTGGAGTCCCTAAAGGTTGGGTTTGGATTTGAGTTTTGATAATTTAATGATGAATTATATTTTGGCTTAAGGGATTATGACTAAGACGATGAATTTGATGGGTGGGATTAACATGAGTGGTTGAGAGAGTTAGCCTCTGATTTAGGATTTGGATATAAAGTTCAGTGGTGTAAGAGCTAGAGATTAGCTCTATGCCCAAGACCACTTGCAAAAATAATAGATTCCTTCCACAAGAGGGTATGCAAGAATACAAGCTTGCTTGATAGTAAGACCTATCAAAATGATGATGAGGTATGGAGTATGTTTCAAATGAGTACAATGACCTTGTTGATGTAGGTAAGGTGTGAAATAAGATTAAATAAGATTGTGACATGTTTCTTCATCCTATGATATGAGACAACTAACTCATAACAACCTAGGAATCAAGCAATAAATACTAGAAAGATAAGATCTAGATATGCCAACTAAGACTTCTAGAAGGAATCTTATAATCCTAAATAAACTTAAAATGTGAATAAGTCCCCTAAGTCCCTAGTAAGGTAAGTTACTAGGTACAATACATATACTCACACCAACACCCTCCTTAAGTGCAACTTAGGGAGAGATTATTATGCAAATGATACAAAAAAAGATGCAAAAATAGGTCCCCACTACAAGGCCATTTTAGTTACCTATGCACAAATGCAAATGAAATATCTCATAAATGGAGAAAAGGAGAAAACCTAGTGGAACAAAATTCCTCCCAAAAAGAGAGAAAAGATACAATCAAGTGATGAAAGATGGAGGACTACATGATACCCCCCCTAGTACAACATCCATCACATAGATACATTACAAATGCCCCCCATAAGAGGGAAATAGAGAGACTATGTATCTCCCCCATAATGTGGAATATCTTGCAAAAATGGTAAGTGCCTGAAGAAAAAACATGATCCAATATTGACAAAAAACTTGTCTCCCTTTTGGAAAAAAAAACCAAGTACAAATGTAGGAATGCTTCCCATTCCGGATAGGAATTGAAATAAAGAAGCATAAACATGTATGATGATTTCTTTGAAAGCTTCTCATATGTCTCCTTGTCCAATGAATATGATGATGCCACAATAAAATCAAGTCCAAGCCTAATCAATGAAGAAGGTGAAAAACCAAGACTATGTGGAAACTAATGTTGAACAATATCCAAAGACAAAGATGGTTTGAAAAAAAATGTTCAATGAATTTCATCAAAGAGGAGAGATAACACCTCATATATGTTCTCCAAATCTGAAGTGTAAGAATTTGCAAACAAAGATGCAATGTTTGATAAATAGGAATCCCAATCAGCAAGACAATGAGAGACCTATTGTAATGAATCACTAGAAGTTCTCAATGAATCACCGAAAAAAGATGAATGGTCCTACTAAACATGAATGATGAGAGCCTTAATCAATGACTCTATATAAGGAATCACTGAAATGGAAGGATCAACAATTTCCTCTAGAGGAGAAGGAGCATATGAAGAAACCTTGTCATCCTCATTTGAAGATTCAAAGTACTCCAAATCTTCAAACTCCTAAATAATATCATAATCATAGGGTATCCATTCTAAGAAATGAAGAGGCACAAGAAAATATAAAACATGATCATCTGGGAATGAATGAGTATCAGGATCTCCATATATCTCCCAAATTTTAGTTTAAAAAGTGTGAGGAAACTCAAAATGAACAATAACATTCAAAATGCCATCATCAACATGCATTGCAGTAACTCCTAATACATGATCCCTTTCACAATTCTAAGAAAAAATATTACTATCAGTACCAGGAGGGGGAACAAGATCATACAAATGTGGCAATAGATCAAGCCAATGAAGATGTTTTATAATGCCATCTTTCCATTGTTTATAGTTTCCCCTTTTCAACATAATCAAAGAAGGATGAAATGAAAACCCCATAATGAAATATGAGAAATCTCAAAAATTACAAAGAAATTAACCTTAAAAAATAATTAGAAACCCCCAAACATGATGTATACTGCAAATGAAGCCTTCCCAAACTAACAAAACCTCTTCAGGAGTCAGGATGTCCAATTAATCGGTCACAATGCCAAATGTGCAAAATACTGAATAAATAATACATGGGGCTGGATTTGGAAAAAGTGCATGGGCACAATAATAGAGCTCCTTAATACCTTTCTGATGCCACAAAAATCATGAAAAACAAAGATCTAGGCAAAAATTTATGAGCTCAGAGGTCCAAATGGGAGATCTGACTTTAGTTGCCAATAAAATGTACCTACAGAAAAATCTATCAAAATGACTTCCACCACTATGAAGTACACAAAACCAACTTTTCGTTGATATCTTGTTTGCAAAGTTTTGATATCTGAGTGAAAAGTTATGCCACGTTGAAAAAAACTGCCCAGTGAAGGTCAAGCAAACTAAATAGGTGCAAAGGTGAGCCCCTTTGGACTGGCCCTTGGTCGACAATATGACCTATAACTTTGTTGTGACAAAAAAAAGCTGTTGCTTTGAGTAGCAGTGGGGCTAAAATTGGGCAATAGGAGGAGTGGTGGCTCCCACATGCCACCTCCTGATGATATAGCCCCTCAGGCTGAAATGTGATCGAGGACATGGAAGAAAGGGGCCTCATGGCCGATAAAATTCTAAAGGGTCAACATAAAGTGTTGCACAACCCCTGCAGACAAATATATATTTCCGACCAAATTTTTTGAATAAAACCTCAATAAAATAATATTGCTTGATAATATTAAAATATTTTAGCCCCCAGAAAACAAAACTTACAAAATTTATTATTTTTTCTATGAAATATAAAATCATACACCTGTACCTGGGGGGCCTATACGACCTAGCCAAGTAAATTTTTTTTGCCTCAAAAATACCTGAGGTTGAACATAGGAAAATTTTATATCAAACTTCATCCCTTAGGCCTTTTGAACATGATGGTGAGGTTGATTTGAGCTCAAAGTGTGCCGAAAGATCAACTACCTTTGGATCTTGAAATCTTCAAACCCTTATAACTTTGGGAAAAAATGTCAGATTTAGGCGAAACAAAAGTTGATATTGACTTTCTCAGCCACTCTAGACTAGAAAATGAGCTTATATTTCCTCCAACACAAGCCAAAAAATGACCTACCATGAAACCCACAAAGAGAAACCCTCCAAATCTGGTTTTTTTTCAAGTTTTTCTAATTCCCAAGTTTACCATATGGTACAAGGGAAGAGCATCCTCAACCTTACTAAAAATAATCAAGATCTCTCAATAAGAATAGATCAACCCTTAGACCTGAGAAGGGTTTTGCAAGGATTGCTTCTGGTACCATGTAAGAGCTGAAGATTAACTCTATACCCAAGAGCACCTGCAAAAATAATGGATTCCTTCCATAAGAGGGTATGCAAGAATATGAGCCTGCTTAATATTAAGGCATATCAAAATGATGATGTGGTATGAAGTATGCTTCAAATGAGTACAATGACCTTGCTTATATAGGAAAGGTGTGGAATAGGATTAAACAATATTGTGACATGTGTCTTAATCCAATGATATGTGAACTAAATCATAACAACCTAGGAATCAAGCAATAAATACTAGAAAGATAAGATCTAGATATGCCAACTAAGACTTCTAGAAGGAATCTTATAATCCTAAGTAAACTTAACATGTGAATAAGTCCCCTAATCCCCTAGTAAGGTAAATTACTAGGTACAAGACATATTCACACCAACAGGTGGTTGATGGAGAAAATGCTTGATGCTTTGATTTTAGTGATGCTTTCACAAGTTTGACAAGAAAACATGGCAAGAACAAGAACATACTATATTTATTCAAATAGGTGTGTGGATGATTGTAATCCCATCAATATGTATTTTTTAGGTGTGGAGTGTCCATTATGAGGAGCCAACAATTTTTAATCACTCATGATAAGTTGATGGCAGAAGAGAGAATACATGTTCTACAAATTCATTTCTAGGGACACATGTTGAGTAACTTCTTGATGTAGTTTGGAGATTGGTGTATTACACCCATACATGATTTAATGATCTTAATCTAGGCTTGCACAAGATCATTAAGTATGTCCTCTATATAATCAAAGGTATGTTCTTCCTAATTCCATCAATGATAGTGAATCTATAAGCACATGTTCATGAATAAATCCAATTCAATTTCGTCTGTATGCTTACAAAAAAAGGGTTACAAGGTTGAGCCAAACATGATGGTACTCATTTGAAGTATCGATTTAACTCTCCCCCTTTGTACACCTATCAAAACACATGGTTTCAATCATCCTCTAAGGTGATGAAATCCTTAGGTAAGTGCATTAGAGGAAAAGAAGATCAAGTGCTTTTAATCGTATAGATTCTCTTGCAGTGCAAGGAAATAACACACACTTGCCTCCCTTGGGATGAAATTCATAAAAAGAAAACAAATATGTGTTTTTGATCTCCAAGATCACCTTTTGGTGTGAGGAGAGAATACACACCAATTCATCTCACAAACATGACAACCAATTATTTATTTACCTTAGAGAAATTTAAATGTGCAACTAAATCTAGTGAAAATGATAGGATCTTTGACATGTGGACTAAAAACAAAAGAACGTTAGTAATTTTTTAAGATTTTTAGGGTTTAAATTACAACACATGATTTGTTATATGATTAATCCCCAAGAAAATGATGAATAATTGTGATAGAGCAAAAACACCAACAAAAGTGTATACATCATAACATAGATTGGATGTGACACAAGAAAGTGTAGACAAGAAAGAGTGAATTTTAGCTTCTAATATCTTTTACTTGTGGACACGGTGAAGTGCATGATGTTGATGTTGATTCTAGGTAGAGACAACAAAGAAGGTGTAGGTATCAAACCATAGAACTCTACAAAAACATGACAATAGTTAGCAAATTTAGACAAAAAAACCATAAAAATTACAAGCAAAGAATGGTGGGCATTAGAATATAATGTAAATGAGTTAATAAATTGATAAGAACCCAAAAATAGAAAAATGAAATATTAGAAATGAATGATTTTATCTCTGGGTCAAGAGACAATAAATTAGAATATGCAGATCACAAAGGAGAGCAGATGTGTCAATTTGGAGTGGAAACATCAAACTTGGATGCCTCAACCTATGAGGCAAAATTAGCGTAGGAAAATGGAGGCAACAAATTTAGTTTGCAGCTGACTTACGGAAAGATGGGGATTACTTACATTGTTGCTTAGAGCAAAGCATGTTACATACCATAATACCATTACTATTAGATTCTTGCTTTATTTTGGAGATATTTTTTTTCTTTGAGATTAATATTTGGCAATATTCTTCACTTAGAAATTGTATATAACAATACTTTGAAGCACTAACCATGATTCTCTCTCTTCTTTATTATTATAATCTATATAATCTAAATTATATAAGATTTCAAATCCAATGATTACAAAGATTACAAGTAGAATAAAGTTTTAGTTCTAATATTATTTGTAAAGTTTTCATGGATAATAAACCAAGATCTTGTTTGTAATATGTGATAGGTATTCACTTTGTTAATGACTCTTTTATATGGAAAAGTAAACTCTAGATGACTATTATTTTAAGCTTTTAGATCATATTCTATGCAAACAATACATAGAAGCATTGAAATACCTTGTAACAAATGTGGTGGTTTTTATTTCATTCACTAAGTTATTAATTTTCAATATAATCCACTGTTTATGATTTTGCTTTATAGGTTTATAAGCACATGCTAGGAAAAATATCTACTCAACCCATAATATGTTTTGGGCCACGTGCTCAGATATTGATTGGAAAATTGATATTTCATTTCACACAGTTTTAAGTTCTTAAATTTTAAAATGTTTTTTCAACCCATAGTTTCTTTTAGGTCATGCAATTATACATTGATCAACAACCTAGAATAAATTATTGGTTAAGGAGACATTTTAAAAGACAAGTGTGTAACCCCACATAATGGAATATCAAACATATGATCATAGGGAAATATAAGGTGTAATTTTATTCATAGATATTTTAGACTCTTAATTTTATTGCATAATATTTTTAAAATGATTAGTATACAAGTACTTCAACATTAAGGAAAAATGTATGGGAGGTTGCAAAAAAAAAGAAAAAGGATTCACCATGGTTATTAATGTCCATATCTAGTGTTCGCTAGGATTTTATAAAATTTTATAATAATGTGCATACATTTGTGAAGAATATTATATTTAAAAAAAAAAATATTCATCATGAAAAATAATGGACTTAGCTAGGATTCACAAGGAAATAGGAAAATAGAATTCCCCCATAAAAAAAGAGAAGAATCCCTTGATAAGAAAGAGATAAGCCCCCTAAATAAAGAGATAAAATACCTCCAAATAGAGAGAATGGACATCTCAAAGTAAATAGAGAAAGAGAGGAATAAGTGTCACCCCCAAAATTCACTTCCCACGCTCTAAAAAAATATCATAAATGAATAAACTTGTAGTTTAGAAAAAAATTAATTGAAGATGTCAACAATCTTCTTGAAAGTTGTGCAATATTAATAATTGACTTATCCATAAATAAGATCCCAGATCTAGTGCATATGAACCTCTATGTGTTTGGTTTGTTGATGGTGGACCGAGTTTTGAGAAATTTGAATAATATTGTCTATCACATAATATGATAGGTAGATATTTGAATTAGATATCAAACTTAGTGAGAATATGGTGAAACCAAATGACCTCAATTATGATATTCACTATTATAATTTTCAATCAACACAAATCTACCCAAGAATAAACAATAAGATAAAACTAATTCAATATGCAAAAAATGAGAATAATAATATTTCAATATCTGTACTCAAGATGTTCAATATATGAGCGTGGAGGAAATATCTATAATATATAGGCTCAAGGATCCACCGGTCAAGGTGACAAGTGTCCTAAAGAAGATAATTTAATTGAAGAATTGAATTGAATATACGAGTAGAGGTTTCAAGTGAACTCACCTTGAGGACCAAGTGCAGTTATCTTGATGAGGGAGATGTGGTACCTTACTATCATCAATCAATGAGTTGAATGAGATAGATGTAGCATGTGTTCCTATTAATCAAGGATGAAACACGCTCTTATTTCCTAATTTTCTCAAATAAATACTATTAATTATCTAAGTAAATTTAGTATAAGGTACATTAATAATCAATTAAAAAAAATTAACAACCATTTGATACTTATCATTGGTTGAAGATATAGTAATATCATGTTTCTTCTTGCTCAACCAACACATTAGACCTAAACCAAGTGAAGATATCTAGCATTAAGTGGACTTGTAATTGTGAGAATCTCCCACCTAGTTAATGTACCCGACCAAGTCAATATTAATACCTACTACATAATAAATGCCATAATTATGAGTACCCTAAATATAGTGGATAATTTTCTTATCTTCTAGTGTAGCTCATGGGGCTTCTATATGAATTGAGACACCAAGCCAATGAAATATGAAAATTTAGGTAGTGTATGAGTTAGATGAGGCTTCCAATAAATTTTTAACATATAGTAGCATTAATCAATGGTAAATATAATTGTGGTCAAGTTTGAATTTAGAGAGAAAGAAAGTCAAAGAAGGCATGCAGTTAGTCAAATTGAACTGCGAGAGAAAGTCAAGTGCATACCTATATTGTGAAATGCTAATCTTGGAAGTAGACTTCAAGATATCTCAATCTCATGAAAATAATGCAATGAACCCAAGTTGATCATAAAAATATATCATGAAGGGAAATTTTTATTACCAAAATAAGGATGAAGAGCTTCTTGTGATGAGTAAGGTATCAACATATAAAACTAACGTAGGAGATGATCATCTTATCACAAGATGTACACATTTGGATCATAATGTCATTTGGAGAACCCAACTATGAGGAAATCCATCTTGGTGTACCAAGATTCAGGGGCCTATTTAAAGTCATAGATAGATTTATGAAGTATACAAGCCATAGAATAATCTTATAAAAAACCTTGTGTCTACTCTATATATATCTCCTCCTCAATATTCCAAGAATAAAATATCTCTTAATGTTAATTGGATAAATATCTCAATGATATGCTACAACAATAACAAGTGTGAGTTGGATAGAGTCCTTATTTGTAATTTTTGTATAGTCTCAATGAAGTCCATATTAAGAACTTTTGGAAACCCCTTTTTGATCAATCCTTTAAGATTTGTTGACATGTGTCCAAATTTATGATCAAATCTAGAGTGTGGTGCCTTCCTATTTTCTAAGGTTTTTTTTGTTGATCGCATTTTATTCCTTAGCCTATTAACTTAACCAACTACATAATTCTTCATTTGTAGATCTATTTGGTGAACCAATATATGGTTTATTCTTACAACCCTTCTATTGTGGTTGTTGGGAAATTTTAATCTCTATCCAAATAATCAAGTTATGACTTCAATGGATGAAATACAAGGCTTGGACTACTACAATATGAAATTCTGAAATTTATATGCAAACCTGAAATTAAGTGACCTTAATATGAAATTACCATGATTAGATCCATCTTATTTATGATGCTAAAAGTCAGCCAACATATCATGCTTAACAACACCACATTATGTGAACTTATAACAAAAATTAACTGTTTTTGGTGGACAGTTATACATGGTAAAATTTTGACTATGGATAACCTTAAGAAAAGGGGTTGGTATTTGGTAAATAGATGTTATCTGTGTAATAAAGATGAAGAAATTATTATGCATTTTTTCTTTCAATGCCCCCATGCTCAAGAGGTCTTGAATTTTTTTCTTAAGACTCTTAAGATTGATTGGTTTTTCCCTGCTTCTGTCAAAATGTTTGTTGAAGGATGGATCTTTAGTCCTTACTTCCATAATGTAATTCTTGATTTATGGGGACAAGTTCCCCCATTTTTGGTCTGGGGTCTATGGAAAGAAAGAAACAATAGGGTTTTTAGGGATACAACTAAGAGTAGTAAGGAGCTATGTATGATTATAAGGAGACAAATTCAGGAAAATGTTGATAGTTGTAAGTTCACCCAGGCTAAGAAAGGGCCTACCTATCAGGAGTTAAGAATAAGGCAACAGTGGGGGATTTCCCATAACTTGAATAATATGAATTGGGAAAAACAAATTATATGAAAAAGCATTGTATGGATTCCCCCCGATCCTAGATGGGTGAAACTTAACTTTGATGGCTGCTCAAAAGGGAATTTGAGAGAAGCTAGAGCTGGAGGAGTGGTTAGGGATGAAAGCGACATCTATGTGGTGGGATACAACAAAGGTCTTGGAACTGCAACAAACAATTTTGCTGAAGCGTATGTTGTTTGGGTTGGAATTGGTTACCTTAGAGATAATGGGTACAAAAAAGTGATTGTTGAAGGGGATTCCAAACTTATTATTGACTATCTTAACAACAATGTTGAAGCACCCTAGGAAATAAAGGATCTCTTGGATGATTGTAAAAACATGTTACAGTTCTTCCAACAATATAAAATTACTCATACTCTTAGGGAGAGAAATAGAGTTGCAGATGCTTTGGCTAACATGGGTCTGAGACATGATGCTTTAAAATTATGGGACTTTTCCAACCTGTCCAATCAAATAAAAGAAGTTTTGGCCCAGGACAGATTAAAAATGAAGGATAAGTTTGATGCTTGGATTAATGATGGTGGGAGTAGCTATAATTAAAATAGGTGGCGTCCTTGGGGATCCAACTATAATTGGGGATCCTTGGTGGCACTCAGGCTTGTTGACTTGATGGATGGAGTGGCATGAGAAAAAATGTCCAGTTGTAATAGGGGATCCTTGGTGGCACTCAGGCTTGTTGACAAGATGGATGGAGTGGCACGAGAAAAAAGGCACGCCAAATCCCAAAGTTATAATAGGAATAAAAGGGAAAGGACAGTCTATTTGGCATGGCTCATGCCTTGAAAGGAAAGATTTAAATGGAGAAATAATGAACGCTTTCCGCAATGATAAAAATATAAAGGATGATTTTGGAAAAGAATAATCGACACGTGCAAGTGACAACGGTAAGATTGGGAATAAAATAAATTTAATTATCACTAGGAAGGGTGGCAGAGCTATCAGATTTAATTATGATGGGATTTAAAAAGGTGATAATCGACATTGTTTCAATTTAAAACATTCAATTAAAAGTTTAGTGCCACTATCTTCTCAAATGAAAAACCAAAAGGTCACCATTAATACTGAGTTTTTTGAATTGTCGATTGCCATTGTTGAGAATGAAGAAGGGAACAATAAAGAGTTTCTCCTCCTTTCAAAAAATAACTTATGTGAAGTGATCGACATGGGCATCCCAAGGAAGCGGACATAACCCAACAAGTATGATGCACTGCGAAAAAATGTGGAGCTTTGGGGCCTATTCGAGAAAGTTGGTTTCACTCCTTATTTTGCAGCTATGGAAGGGTATAACGAGAAGCTGAGCTACAAGTTTGCCAATGCCCGGAAGGACAACGAATTCAAAATGGGTGGTCTCCATGTTTCAAGGTGGATGCAAAGCTTATTGCAAAGGCGACGGGTCTGGCCTACGAAGGAAAGAAGGTGGCAAAGGTAAGAAACGGGAAATACCAAGACTATATTCTAAATTTTTTTGAGGATAAGGAGAAGGCTGAGCATTTCCAGAATGGCTATTCTAGGGTTTTACTCCCTCCCCTGTACCACAATGTGTGTTTCTTTGTCATGAAGTATTTTACCCTGGAGGGTCATTTCCAGTCTGTGCATGGTTACCACTTCCTTATCCTTAACCATATTCGTCATCTCGAAAAGATAAATCTTCCTTTTTTTTTTTTTCGAGTCAAAGCCTTACCCATGAGGAAAATATGTCATTACACCAAGGCTTAATTAGAGCTATCTACAAATATGTGTTGGCTATGTCTCCTCAAAAGAATCTTCCCCTCAATTTGATAGAAAACTCTACCCCTAAGAGCTTTGTGAAAATAGAGCTCATAGAGAGTCACCCTCATACCCCTGCTAAAAATCCCATTAAAAAGTCGCCTAATCCCAAGGACCCTTTATAGGCTGATCTCCTACAATTCACTCCTAAAAAAAGGAGTGTTTCCTTCATCGGCTCTGTTGAGAATAAAAAGAGGAAGTTGCTTATCCGGGAATTAGGGGAGGAAGCCAACACTATTACAATTCTTGATGATAATGATAACCCTGAGTGCTCAACACTGGTTGGTAGAAGGTCTACAAGGCTTGCTATGGCTGCTTCTAAAGGGTCAGGCAATAGTAAAAAGTCTAAGGATTCAAAGGAAAAATGTGCTTCTGGGTCGTAGGAAAGCAAAGGAAAAAAGATGGTGAAGGAAGATAGGGATTCCTCTATGGAGGAAATCCCAGATAGTTTGGGGGGAGAGTTTGTTAAGGAGGAAAGTTTGGAGTTGAAGGAAGATGGTTCTGACAATGAGGAAGTGGAAGGGGAGTCTTAGCAAGAGGAAATTCATGAGGTTGAAAAGGACAATGAGGGGATGGATGAAAATGTAAATGCAATAAATGATCAAGAAGCTATGGAAAAAAAATACCATGAGGAAGAGAGGATAGATGAAGTTGATAATGTTAAAATCAAGAGGATGGAGGAGAGATTAGAATGGTTGAAAAATATGATGCAAGAGGAGGATAAGGAAAGCATAATCCAAACTCTGGAAACAACAGTGAAGAGTCTTTGCAGGGTGGTGGATGCGATTATGAAGAAGGTTATCATGGATACGGTCTCGGGTCAAAGAAAAATTAAGAAGCAGCAAAAGAGAAAGCTGATGGATGAGGTGGCTAACTTTTTGGGCAAGATGGAGCCAAAAGAGAAAGTGGAAGACACGATCGACGACCTGCTGAAAGCCTGGTGTCTGATCGAGGATGCTTAATTCTTGGTCATTGCTTTTCTTTTTTTTTTGCTTCTATGGTTTTTTCTAGTGCTTCTCTTGGCGATACTTTTACTAGTGTTGGCCTTTGGTGCCTGAACTATCAAACTTTTAGTTATATTTCTGTTAGTAGTTCTATTTTATGCATGGACATTACTTCAAGTATTATATGGTATTATAAGTTTAAGTGTTGGGATCTGAATACAGACTATATGTATTTTTTTGATATCTCTAATAGGGCTGAAATGTTTGATCGTGAAGGAATTGGTTAAGATTTTTTTTGGGGGTGTTGGGAAAGCTTTTCTTTTCAGCTTCTTTTTTTATGGCTGTTGTTCTCTAAATTGTTGTACTTTTTTGTAAGGTTTGGGGACCTTTCCCTGATTAATCAATCAAAAACAAAAATAAAACAAAAAAGATGCAAAAATCAACAACATAAAGACGCCACATAACACAAGATTTATGTGGATAAACCCTTGTAGGAAAAAAATCCACCAAGAAGAGAGGCCAAGTATGTATTAGCTTCAAATAAATGAGATTACAATACACTCACTTTAACTCTCCTCTTTATCTCCAACATGGAAGAACTTGTGTACAACCTCTTTATGCTTCAACCTATCCTTGTTCCTATAAATTAACTCTACATTCAATTGTTCCTCTTTATTTCTACATCTAAGGAGCTGATTTTATAGACTTACGAAGAGGTCTTAAGCACCAAATATGATGCTCAAAGATGAATCTTTTTTCCAAACATCCCAACCTTTGTTTTTCCTCCTCAAAATATGAAAGGACATTGGTTTTGGAACCAATGTTTTCCCTCCAACTTGGGCACCCAATTATGGAAATAAAACATTACATTAAATATAACAAAAGACAAAACACCAAGAGACACCTATGGCCTCTTTTGAACCACCCACTTGGAGAGGCCCAATAGTTACTAATTTTTCCACTTCACTTGTCTTTTACCATCCCATTCTAATCATCCACATGTGGGGAAAACAATATTAAATATTCATGTCCAAAAGTCACCTTTTACCACTGCTAGTGGAACTCATCACTCCTTATGAATGTATTAAAAACAATGGTGAGAATAAATATTACAAAATATTTTCCCAATACACCCTAAGTGCCTAGGGACAATTTCTAAGGATGTTGGAACCATGACATAGGATTTATAAGGTATATGGCACCTTAATCCTAATAGTAGTATTACATGTTGCCTTGTAGTGGTTCCCTCACTTTTCTTTAATTACGATTGCTACCACATACATTTCTAGCCCGATTATTTTTGATGCTACAACAAGATTCTTTAATTTCTTATCTCTACTATCTTCGTTATGGAAAACATAATTTTTTGGTAGGTTTGGTTTACTTATAGTGATTTTTAGGTTGAAAATTTCTAAATATGATGTTACAATTATTATCCTTTGGTGTAGTAACCATCTTTGATCTTCAGGAGATTTTAGAGTGGTGGAGGGCATGGGTTGGCCCAAGTTTCATCTTGTGTTATGGTGGTATTGATCCAGTGATTCAATTGTACCACATCATCATGAAAATGTATTGTGGTGTACTTATGCACCATCATATGGCTTGATTATAAAGGTTGTGGTGTGTTTACTCCTTGTATATCAAGGTTCTTACCTTATGAGTTATGATTTTGGCATTGATTTTACTTTACCTTTGTGGTGATTGAGTTTGTTCTTTTAGTGAGTCCCTTTATTCTACAGTGAGTTCCTAATTTTTTGCATCCTATCATTCATGCTTGTGATGGTTTTATTCTATGTTCTATGCTTATTTTATTTTGTGATGGTTACATTTTATTTGCCTTAGTCACGAGTGATCTTCTCGTGGCCCTTAGCCCCCTAATTATCTGTGTGCATATGTTTGCACCTTGGATCATCTTATTGATTATTTTTTTATGGTTGTTGCATGTTATGGTGCTCAAAATTTTCTATAAATATTTTAAAATCATCTATGATACTATTGTGCATGTTCATGTATGATCAATGACATTATGTGGCAAAGAACTTGTTTCCTATTCTTGCATGGATATTTGTCGTTGGTGTGATCATATTCAAAAGGCATGCATGATTTCAAATGTCAAAAGCTCAATTTAGTGACATTTTTAGGATGGTCCCTCATGGGTGATTGTGTCTTTATTATTCCTAGAGATGTGATGTTGTGAACCGTTATGTGCATATTTGTTTCATGGTGGTTGTTGAATGATTTGTAAGAAAATTTTGGTGTTTGTATTAAAGTATATTTATTAGTACATTGTTATATCTTATTTACTTTGGAATTTTTCTATCACTTGTTGTTGGTTAGGGGTTTTTTGGAGAAAAGGTTACAATTTATCCCATGACTCAATGGAGACTTATTATTTATTCTTTGTGAAGTTGGTTGCATGAGATACCACTTGCATTTTATGTATTTATGGAGTAAAGAATTTGATTAATGATATCCATGTGGATGAATTCATGTTGATGGGATGTGTATTTAAATTTCCTTCCAAGATCCTTAATGTTGAAGGCTATATATACCCTTGGTTAATGTATTATAGGTTGGTTGGTGAGTCAACTTCCTTGCTAAATTATGTTAGGTTATTTTAGGGCAGCAATTGAGACAAGTTAGATAAGTGATGAATCATGCTTGCAAATTTGGGAAGAAATAGTCATGTTTTTTATTGTAGGATAATATCTCCATGAAAGGACATAATATCTTAGGAAGGTCTTTGAAGCTAATTACTATATTTCACTTGCTACATTTGTTGCATGAATATAATTAGATTAGATTAATGTATGACAAACATTATACTACTTCATAAACTTCATTGTGATGGTCTTTAATTATTACATGTGGGGTGCTATTTATTTGTGATGGATAACTAATAGTATTCACATGTAGGTTTAATTTCTATTTGAGTTTGTATTTGTGTATAATATGACTCTATTTTTTGATGGAGTGGGCATTAGTTTGATTTGTGAAAGTCCAAACACCTCTAAAATTCAACCATATTTGTTCCCACTAGCATAGGAGTAGATTAGGGCCCTACATACTATCATTATTTAGTGATATGACTCAAGGAAAATTCTAAATAATAATAAATAACTAAGTTTGTTAGAGAATCATGTCATGCATGCCTACACCTTTTAATTATGTATAAAATGTTAAGTCCATTCACTAGTGGGGATACTAAATTTTTTTCATCTTTGGGTGAATGTGAAAGTATGTAGATATCAACTTAATAAGAGGTCTTACAACTAACTAGTTAGTCTTTGAATTAGTGAAAAATCTTAGGGCCAAGCATGCACTAGGCATGGATATTTTTAGTTTAGTCTTGTTCATTGTAATTTATTATGTCTTATTAAGGATACCTCCAGCAATAACCCCTCAAGTTTAGTTGAACCCAAATATGAACGTGAGTTTGCATACTCATAATCTTAGGCCCATTCAAGTGCCGCAATCTAATTATAAGCCCTATTGATCACATATGTTGACACTCTATGGCCTTAGGTGTTGGATCAAGCCCTTAGGACTTGTGGGGTTACATGTTTGAGAGCCAACAAAATAGTATCATTATTGGGGAATAAGGAAGATTGAAGATCTTTCATATATATTTGAGGAATATATTTGAATAATTATTGTGTAGCTATGCTTTTATTGTTTATTGTTGGTCATATATCAACTTGCATCAATACAATGGTGTCATTACCAAGGAATAGGTAATTTTGAATATTTTGTATGGATCTTTGATGAATTTGTATCAATCTATTATTTTGTAGCTATAGTTTTACTTTCAACTATTGGCCTCCCATCAAGTTTAACCAATAAATTGGTGTTCCAGTGCTAAGAAGCTCTTGAAGGGTTTAAGCTGATTCATTACTTTCCTAGTGCAACAGGGTCTAGAATTATTTCCTCGATAGTTCTTTGTGCTCTAAGGTTTTCCTCATTCAATGAGGTGGTAACATTGCTATCAAAAATAAAAGTTTATGTTGCCACTACATATTTTTTATGGTGTTACATGTCACGTTTTAATACTACAATGACCAAATAAGAGTAGGGTACATAAAAAATTTCCCTCTCTATTAGTAAGACTATACTTCTTCCATAAAAGGAATATTTACTTGTAAGAAGTATAGTCCGATTTTAACAAGTTATAAAAAAATTATCATGGATTTCAAAACTAAATATATTGGTAGAGGGGTAAAGTTCAAAGCTTTTTCCTACTTTTATAAAAGAAATGGCCAACATTGATCTAACTTTTTAACTTAAATAATTAGAAAGTTACATATATGTTTTGAATTTGAAATGGTATAAACTAATGAAATGTAGATTTTTTGATATATTTTTTTTGTAAATTGACACTAAAATTTAGTTGCTAATAAAATGCTACAAATGAGGTTAAGGTGGTGTAACATTGAGAATTGTATAAACTTGAAATTTCATATTATGTTTTGGACTCACTTTGGCGTACATCTCCTCTAGCATGATTCTAAGTTCATTTTACCCTTACCTTAGCATTTTTTTCTCATGATGCTAAGGTCATACCTCTCATAGTCTCTTTTGTGTAAAATTGTACTTTAGCTATGTTAACCTTGTTATTTCATAGCATTTAGCCTTTTTAGGATCTATAAATGTTTGGACACTAGCGTAATGTGTAAGCATTCATGCAACATACAAATTTCTTGTGGCAACTTATTTTTAGTGGGTGTTACCAAGTACTTAACCTCGTCTTGCATGATCACGTTGGTGGTAACCACTTGGGAATGAATCTAAATCTGGTTGAACTTGAAACCCTTACAATTTTCCCTCTTACCTTCTCATTTTTTAATACATATCAATAAATCTCAACAAAATATATGACTCTCATTAATTCTATAAAGCCATCAAACTCTCAAGCCCTTACTAGTAATTTTCTAGCAACTTATAACTTTCTTGGGCATTTTAATCTTCATATGAACCCACCAACACTCTTCAATGCTATCTTGAAGGTAATTACAACATTCGACAAAAAATTCTCTCTTGTATTCTCCAATCAAGTTGAGGTGAATTTTTTCTTTTTAATTTATGCTCTTACCTTCTCATTTTCTTACCTCAACTTTTCTAAAATATTTTACTATGCACTTGGCACCATTAGGTTTTTATTTCCTTTTTTTTTCACATAAATGCGCACACTAGTTTATCACTTCTTGTATACCTAGGAGTGGTATTCATATGTTTTACCTCCTAGACACACGTAGGATAAGAAAACATAAATTTATCTATCTTCTTGGATGTATATGGAGGTTGAGTCACCAAAATAAAGGCTCAAGACCATTCATGAAAATCTCTTAAGTAGCCCCAAAATTTCCTCTCTTCTTAGCTATATAATTTATTTGGAGTTATTCAACCACATGGAGGTTTTGTTCCTTATCTACATGCTCTTTTTCATTTCATTAGTTTATTTTTTCTAGTTAGTTTGACTTGTTTTGTATATCCTCTAGTCTCCCTTGGTTTGCTACTTTGTTATCCTTGTTTCTTGTTATGTAGGTGGGTTCAAAATTTGGTAAACAATTTAAATTTAATAACTTTCTTGAATGACAATGTAAGACTAGAACAACAATGTATCATAAGGACTATACACATTGCATCAATGGTCATGCATTGTGATACCATCCTAGATAGTGAGCTCTATCCTCTAGTGCTAGGTTCTTCATTTTCTAATATTTCCATTTTTACTTCCATTTTATCATCTTAGTACTTCTAATTTACTTAATCTATATATTCATGTCACACATCTTTCAATCTCTTTTCTAATTCACTTAATATAATATTAAATTTAAAGTATCTTAATTTTTACATTATAGGGGGCCTCCACCTTTTTATAATAATTTTTTTTTCTCATATTTATAACTTGAAACTATAGTGTATGGATTATTTTTTTCTAATTTCAATAAATATATTTTTAAAACAAATCTAAAAATTCTCAAGTACTACAAACATTATAGTTTCAATGGACCTCCACTTTTTATCTTAACTATGTATCCAAGATTGTAAAAAATGATATCTTCTTGACATGTAGTATGTCCTCTAGTGAATCGTATTTTATTTTATTTTTTAAACAAACTTTAGTTTTTCTTAAGAAGCCAATCAACCTTATATTTTGGTTTTGATAACCTAATTTTAGTAAAAATAACACTAATTAAAATTTATATTTTTTATATTTTTAAATTAAAAATAAAAATAAAACTACAAAAAGAGTATTTTTAGATTTGTTTCAATGCTATTTATGTGAGTAGGAGTTGTGAGTACATTGAGCTTTTAAATAATTACATTTTTTATAAATTGGAATTAGTGCAGTTCTACCTATGTATCTTGTGCACACTTCCAATTGAAAATTTGTAGCATAAATCTAATTTACCTTGCAATATCCTTTTTAGAAGGAACTTTGATATTGTGCTACTAAGATGTGTAGAAAAAGACAAAAAATATTTCTTCTCAAATATTTCCTCTAGTATCTTTCATGTGGACATTATTTAGCCTAAATGACAAAACATAAAATCAAATGTTTTTAGATTTCCACAAGTCGACAAGGACCCACCTAAATTATCAATTGAAGATTCTACCTGGGAAGGGCCTAAAATTCTAGAGCCCTTTTTTGGAAAGACAAATGTAGAGTAGAATGTAGGAATCCTACCACAGTCCTCTATAGGAGCACATCCAGGCTTGTGGTTTGGAACCTAACACTTGTAATAATAACTGGGAAAATATCGCCATCAAAAGATTGCTAGTATAGGCTCACCTTACCAGAGCAAGAACGATTCCAAGAATCCCTCTGCATTCCTCCGTAGGAGCACATCTCAGGTTGCAATTTAGAATGTAGCATATATGATGAAACTTGCACATTATATCCAAATCTTACGAGGGATGGATGTGTCACTGGAAATATATTGCTATAAGAAGACGACTATGTTGCACCTATTTCAACAGGCATAATGGATAAGACCCCTTCAGGTCATGCAACACAAATTGTGAAGTTTCAAGAAGATGGAAGGGGTCAAGGAAGCGTATGTATAGGTACGTAGGGTGACACAATAATTCTAGAAGAATCCACTTTGGCCTTAAGGCCAACCTAGTGTAGTGTGTGAAATTCAAATTCTAGGCTTTGGTGCCATTTTGGCTCAAGGTTGATCTATTCCTTAGCATATAAATATAGGGATTCAATTCTTACAATATACATTGAATTATTATGTCATTATCTTGTATTTTGAACACTTGTGTTCTAATTCCTTATGTGGAAAAAAAACCATAAGAGTTTGTGTTCATTGGACAAAAAACCAATGTTCACTAAGATGAAATGATGAAACCCCTTTTGGTTCTTAAAGGAATTCTCATTTAGATATTACATCTGAGCTTCAAGGATTTTGTAAGGACATTAGTAATGTTGTTTTTGATCTATGGTAATAATGTAAATAATTTTGGATCATTTTTGTGAGATGTAATTGATATACCATATATTCTAGAGTTTATCAATATATTGGAGTAATATTTTTTTGTTCATATATTGATGTGTATTGAATATAATTTGGAAATCAGTCTGTGTTAAAATTTTATGTTAGGGACATTACATTTTAACATAGACATAAATAGGAACATGGCATATGTTAATGGATTAGCAGAAATACCTCTATATGGTGCAGGTAATAAACAACCACCATGGAGAGAAAATAGAAATGCAAATGCACTACAAAATAATCCACTACAAGAGTACATAGGAGATAACAAACAATCAAACTATAGAGGAGGAAGACGACATGGTAGAAACAAACACCAAATAAGTGATGTTGCATGCTATAGCTACATGGAGATAGGTCATTATGCTACATAATGTTGGCAAAAAATAAACAAATATGTCCATTTTTTAGAGATGACTCTCATGATATCTTCATATGTGATATGGTACAATAATACTATTACGCCACAACATATTCCAGAAGTGATAATTTGTAAGACCACAAGGGAGCTAGAGTAATTAAAAGAGAACCACAAGGGGTTAAAAACTATCAAAGAATAGGTATTTGGTCATCAAATACATCAAATGAAGAATATTCTAGAGAATAAGAATAAACACAACTAAAGAAAAATAAGAAATTTGGAACAAAGAAAAATAAAGTTATAGTGTTGACTGGACAAGGAACAAATATTAGAAGAAATAGATAAAGAGAGATTGAGGAAATCAGTGAAGAATTAGATCCAAAAGAAGAGGAATATGATTACTTTTGACCAGTTAAGCAACAATATGATAAGATAGTAGAAAAAGAAAAACAAAAAATCATACAATAACAAAAGGATGACATAGCATGTTTTTTCAGAAGAAAAAGTGATAATGTTGAAAAAATTAGTCTCTTTGGACCAACAAAAATATCTCCTAGTAAAAGTAAAACAATTAGGAAAATACTAGAACAAATAAAAACAACAATAAATTCATCAAATTGTAAAAGACTGGAATTAGAAGAATTGTCCACTTTTAATTGCTGCAAATCTTAATAACAAAAAATTCAAACATGTAATACTAGACCTAGGTGCGAACCTAAATATTATTTCAGAAACAACTTGGGAAAGGCTAGGTAGACCCAAAATCATCAGAACATCAATGAACATCAATTTGGTAGATAGTTCTGGCATGGAGACATTAGGGACATGGAAAAATGTGGAAGTGAGCATAAAAGGAATTACACAAATTGTTGATTTTCAATTTTTTGAAATGAAAGAACCCTTTAACACCTTTAGAGCATTACTGTGATTAAGATAGTTTGTTAAATCTAATGGAATGGTGGAATCTATAAATGAATAGACCTCTTTGGTAGATGATAATAAGATAGTCCATATTCCATTAGGAGAAAGAGAAGCTAGAACATATGTAGAAGAAATTGAACAAGATAGAGAAGAAGATCCTATAAATATCTACTCTATCTCACTCGCCGCAAAAGAAGAGGAAATGAAATTGAATTAGAAAGTGATAATGATAGTGCTAACAATGAAGAATTTTTAGATGCATGGATGTAAGGGGAATAGGAATTAACATCCCAAAAAATCTATGCATTCTAGAGAGCATTTATGGTACATATGAAACCAGTCAGACCTTTGTAACCTACTACAAAAAAAAGAGAGACATCACAAAATTGAAGAAGCATCACATAAACACTAATCCAACATCCTCCAGACTTATCCAAGCATATAAATAAATGACTCAATACAACAAAAATCAATAGCCTTTGAAAGAACTTAGGATA
This sequence comes from Sequoia sempervirens, assembly GCA_007258455.2. Lineage (NCBI taxonomy): Eukaryota > Viridiplantae > Streptophyta > Pinopsida > Cupressales > Cupressaceae > Sequoia > Sequoia sempervirens. Next base: position 99,302 of record VDFB02029069.1, read on the forward strand.
TATAAGGTATACACATGGGACCAACAAATCAATAAACATAGAAGGATTACTCACAACAAGACACTTATGACCTTAACAGTTAAGTCTCAATATCTACAAGTAATGGGTAGGCCTAAGTTTGAACTTCAATTTCCTTGACCTAACTCTAAATGGATAATATAAGGGATCTGAGAAGAATGTTAATAACAACCCACATATATCCCAAATAAATTTAACATATTAATGTACTAGAGTCTTTTCATACACTATAGAAATGAATTAACTCATCGAGAAAATATAGCCATAGGAAAATAACGGGAAGAAAAACATAGAAAGATGAGAAATAGACCATTTACTACACCCACCCCTAAGAAATTTATTCAATTTACTATTCTAACTTATTATGCATTTGATCCTTGCTTAAGCATTCAAGCTACTCCACACCAAATCCTAAGCTAGTTACTCATCCACTATAGAATTTTAGCTCATAAAAATGGTTGCACCCACTCTTGTTGATATTTCTCAGTGTTGGGAAAATGTGTCTCAAACTTGCAATTACATAAGGTACTATTGATACATAAGCATGGGGGGTGCAGGGGGTCCAGGGGTTACACACCCTAGCGGGAGCTTAGGGACAATGCCCCCAAAAGCTAAATTTAATGTATATTTTATTATTGTAAATCTAGACAGTTCATCATTAGGTCTTATATTTGACAGTTGATATTTTTTGTCTTGACTTGCCCTCGAAGGTAACCCTATTTTATGAGGATGTTGTATTACGACTGTGTATTGTGATGTATTCTGAGTTTGATAGCAGTCATGTTGCCTTTGGATCTCTGGTTATTGATACTCTTGTGAGACACTTTCTTTGCAAGTATATTATAATCTTTGTGATTCCTGAATAATATATTGGGTGACTTTTGGATTGTAGGGTTTGTCTCCCAAAAGGGTTTTCCCCACGTAAATCATTGTGTTGTGGTATGCATGATATTTATGTCTATTTTTGTTTAAGTTTTTATAACTGTTGAAAAGATTTGTAAATTTTTGCATTATCCTCCTCTCAAGATTAGTGTAGGAATTTATTCCACTACCTTAGCTTCCTTCAAGGGGTATCAAAGCTTGATCACCTTTGGTTTCAATTGTGAGTTGTTGGGTTTTTTGAACTAATCCAAATTTGAGTGGGAGCTTGTGCAAAAGATACTTTGTGATCTTATTGTAGGAATTTTCAGATGGAAAGTTCATCAGGGAGAATAGAGGTGGATAAGTTTTCTAGAAATAATTTTGAAATGTGGAAGTTGAAAATGGAGGATTTGTTGATATATCAAGATCTATGGGATGCTATTGATGAAAATGTTTCAAGGCCTACAAATGTTATTTTGGCTTCTCAATATGATGTTATGGACTGTAAATCCAAGGGTCTAATAAAAAATTTCTCCACATACTCTATTTTAATCAATGTCTATGAAAAGACCTCTACTCAGAAACTGTGGAAGAAACTTGGTGAGATGTATCAAGCCAAATTTTTGGTGAACAATATTTTCTTGAGGAAGAAATTACAAACCACCTAGAGGAATTCAATATGTTGGTGGCTCAATTGGTATTAGTTGGTGTAAAAATGGATGAGGAGGATAAATGGCATACCTTTCTTTGTTCTTTTCCTAATTCATGGGATTCTCTTGTTATGGCTATTGGGAGTACTTCTATTAAATTGAAGAATGAAGATATGGTGAGATCTTTTCTTTCTAAAGAGATGAGGAGGAAGGTATACATCAGTTCCAAGGAGGCCCTAAATGTTCATGGAAGACCTAAGGAAAAACGCAAGAAGAATGAGAAGCATGATAAATCCAAGTCTAAGGGGAGATCCAAATCTCCTAGAATGTCCAAAGGTATTTTTTGGAATTGTGGTAAGCCTAGATATATTTGTAAGGACTATAAAGAAGAAAATAAGAAGAAAAAGATGAAATTTTATTTTGATTCTGAATTTGAGAAGGAAGATGGTGATGCATTTATTGCAGCTTTGGCAACTCATGTAGGTAATGATGCATGGTTAATTGAATCAGGTGCATCTATCCATATGACCTTTAATAGAGATTGGTTTTCTAAATATGAAGAATTTGATGGGGGTAAGGTGTACTTGGGTGATGATTCTTCTTTAAATATTGTTGGATGTGGTAAAGTTAGAATCAGGTTTCTTGATGGTAGAATAAAAAGGATTAATGGTGTGTTGCATATCCTTGGATTAGCATGGAATTTGTTATCTATGAGAAAACTAATAGATGTAGGTGTGTATGTAGTATTTTTTGATGCAAGATGCAAGATGGTTAGAGGTGCTATTGTGATTTCTAGAGGTGTCAAATATGGCACATTGTATAAGCTTGACGCATGAATTGTTGAGTGCAATAGTAGTGCTATGAAAAGAAAGTTTGTGGAAGAGGTGAGGGTTTCATCTTCAACAAATGGTCATGGATTATGGGTACTAAGGGTGCTCTTTCTTCTTAATCAAATTATCTACAAATAAAACTATGTTGTGGCACCAGAGACTTGGCCACATTGGAGAAAAGGGCCTAAGGACCTAGAAAAATGAAAATCCTTGTTGCAAGGTTATCTGATTATAATCTTGAATTTGATTTTTGTTAGCATTGCATTTATGGAAAACAAAACCGTGTTCAATTTTACTCAAGTTCTCATAAATCTTGTGGTGTATTGGATCTTATTCATTCTGATGTGTTTGGTCCTGTAGATGTTCCTTCAATTGGAAAATCCACATATTATGTTTCATTTATTGATAATTATAGTAGGACATGGGTATATTTTCTAAAGAGTAAATTTGAAGTTTAATGTCAATTTAAAGAATTTGAAGTAATGGTTCAATTGTAGTATAGAAAGAAAATAAAATGTTTGAGGACTAATGATTGCGGTGAATTTTTCTTTAACAATTTTGATGCAGGAACATCCAGGTCCACACGTGATCCTATGTCACCCAAAAAAAAGTAGGTGTTTTAGTTTTGTCGGAGTGTCTCTTTTATGCTTCAGTTTCGTGAATATTCTCTTTGGACATGGAAAATGTTAATGTAACTTTGGAAGTGGCATCACACCTCTGAAGTTTGTATAAACTTAGAGAATCATCGAGGAGAGATGCTGTAAGCTTCTTTCATCATCGTCTTCTCTCAAAGTATTCTCAAAGATATGTGGATGGTTATTTTTGTTTCCTATTGATTTGTAAAGATTAGATTATAAGGAAAATAACTTAATTAATTTAAATTGACGCGGAAAATATACCATGAGAATAAAATCCAAATTCCACATAAGGTGAAGGGTTACATATGTAGCAACAAAGGGGTTGGTCATAAGAGGTGAGATGGATTAAAATTATGATATGAGAAGTTGAATGGTTGCACCATTATCAAGGTGCAAATAAAAGCATAGATACCAAAGGCAAGAGGGGTGGTGAGAAGGAGGGAGGTGACCATGCGAATCTAGAAGAAGCTTCTCCTTTCCCACGCCATGGAATCAAGCCAACAAGTAAGAACTTGCACATAAAAGGGCACATATGTATGAAGGCATTACTTGCAGAATTTGAATTGTATGGAATCAATGTATATATTTTATTAAACCAGCGAATGAAGGGAAGGAAGGGAGACCTGACAACCATGCAAGGGAAACCAAAGAGAAATACATTGTGCCAAAAAGACCAACACTAAGGGAGGATAGTTCGATGGGAGATGGAGGCCACACAAAATTGGATATATGTATCTGATATGCAAATTAAGGTGGAATGCAAGAGCAACATCATTTCTTTTGAAGAAGGGTCAAACTAGTAAGTCACAACAATGTGGGGAGGTCATGCTATAAGGAATGATACAGGCAGTTGGAAATTCCATGAGTATTTTTGAAGTTCGAATAAAGACCAGTGGGTGAGATGGATGGACCATTTGCAGAGTATAGAGGCAAAGCTATGGCGTTTTCATTGGCATATAAAATGAATGTGCAAACCTGTTAATGGAAGGTTGCGAAGTGATGGAGATTTTTCTAGGTACACAGGAAGTAATGGGAAATGAATACAAAGTGAAAAGAGTGTAAAGAAGGGTGAGTGAATGCAATGTGAATGCTGAGGGAGGATGCCATTTGTTATGGCATAAGAAAACTGGAAGATTAACAATGACAAAGAAGATGAATTTGTAGAATATGAGAAGAGCAGAGATTGCTCAAAATGGAACACGGAGTAGCAAAGAATAGTCTGATGACTGTAATGTAATTTTCATGAAATATGAAGAATAAAGTTATTTGTTTTGTTTTCAATCTGAGTATGATATTGTGCAATTGTCATCGATTTAATTTGACACAAGTAATTGTTGAATTAGCATTAAACGCAGACGAAGTTTGTGTAATCTAGAATCTATGTGTTGTGTGAGATAAATTTGGTTTTCTTCTTCATCAAGTGGTATCAGAGCAGGTGGTATTGAGTGTGTGGATAGATCGTTGAGAGAGAGGTGGTTCACACCAGGACCTACTGGTGAAGAGGGAAGTGAGCAGATGTTTCAGGAGCACAAGAAGATCGTCGAATGTGAGTTAGCTTGTGATGGAACCTATTGATAGTAGAAGCGCAAGTAAAGTCTAAAAGCATCGTTGTAGGTGAGTAGAGTCCTGGATGATTGAGAGTGGAAAGCATAGAGAAAAGTGTAGTTTGATGGAATATTACAACAAACAAAGTGGAATATTCGTGAGAATCAAGGTGTGATTGCAACATGAAGGTTGCAAGAGCAGAGTTGTAGAGGAGTCGAGAGAGAAATGAAATGGTTGTCTTAAGGTGAAGACAGAAAAGGCATAGCCATTAGAAAGTGTGTATGAACCTACAGGTTGTGACTTTTAATGTATAGCCAAGAGGCAAACATAAGAAGAATGTGAGAGGTCATTGTAGAGTGGAGAGGAAGTACTTGTCAAAGGAGGTCAGGCTATTAGTGGAGGTCAGATTGTCAGCGATGGAATTAGTTGGAGATTGTTTGTAGTCTCGAAGGGTGGTTCTATCACCTAACTCCACCTTTGTGAGCCCACGCTCACAAATTTCTTACCTGACGTATTTGATGCAAAAGCATCCAAGTCCACGCGTAATCCTGTGTCACCCAAAAAAAAGTTGGTGTTTCAATTTTGTCAGAGTGTCTCTTTTATGCTTTTGTTTTTGTGAATATTCTCTTTGGATAGGGAAAATGTTAATGTAAATTTGGAAGTGGCATCACACCACCGAAGTTTGTATAAACTCGAAGAATCATCGAGGAGAGATCCTGTAAGCTTCTTTCATCATCATCTTATCTCAAAGTATTCTCAAAAATATGTGGATGGTTATTTTTGTTTCTTGTTGATTTGCAAATATTAGATTATGAGGAAAATAATTTAATTAATTTAAATTGACGCAGAAAATATACCGTTAGAATAAAATCCAAAGTCCACAGAAGGTGAAGGGGTACATATGTAGCAATGAAGGGGTTGCTCATAAGAGGGGAGATGAATTAAAATTATGATATGAGAAGTTGAATGGTTGCACCATTATCAAGGTGCAAATAAAAATAAAGATACCGAAGGTGAGAGGGGTGGTGGGAAGGAGGGAGGTGACCGTGCGAATCTAGAAGAAGCTTTTCCTTTCCCACGCCATGGAATCAAGCCAGCAAGAAGTTACACATAAAAGGGTGCACATGTATGAAGAAATTACTTGCAAAATTTGAATTGTATGGAATCAATGTATATAGTTTAAAAAACCAGTGAATGAAAGGAAGGAAGGGAGACCTGACAACCACGCAAGGGAAACCAAAGAGAAATACGTTATGCCAAAAAGACCAGCGCTAAGAGAGGATGGTTCGATGGGAGATGGAGGCCACACAACATTGGATATATGTATCTGATATGCAAATTAAGTTGGAATGAAAGAGCGGCGTCATTTCTTTTGAAGAAGGGTCGAACCAGTAAGTCACAACAATGTGGGGAAGTCATGCTATAAGGAATGATACAGGCAGTTGGAAATGTCGTGAGTATTTTTGAAGTTCAAATAAAGACCAGAGGGTGAGATGGATGGAAATTTTGCAGAGTATAGAGGTAGAGCTATGGCATTTTCACTGGCATATAAAATGAACATGCGAACCTATTAATGGAAGGTTGTGAAGTGATGAAGATTTGTCTAGGTGCACCGAAAGTAATGGGAAATGAATACATAGTAAAGAGAGTGTAAAGAAGGGTGAGTGAATGCAAGGTGACTACTGAGGGAGTATTTCATTTGTTATGGCATAAGAAAATTGGAAGATTAACAATGGCAGAGAAGACAAATTCATATAATGTGGGAAGAGCAGAGATTGCTCGAAATGGAACACGGAGTAGCAAAGAATAGCCTGATGACTGTAATGTAATTTTCATGGAATCTGGAGAATAAAGTTATTTGTCTTGTTTTCAATTTGAGTATGATATTGTGCAATTTTCATCGATTTAATTCGACACAAGTAATTGTCAAATTAGCATTAAACGGAATCTGTGTGTTGTGTGAGAGAATTTTGGTTTTCTTCTTCATCAAATTTTGATAAATTCTATAAATATTGTTGTATTTATAGACAAAAGACAACTCTATATTCTCCAAAATAGAATGGAGTTGCAGAAAGAATGAACAGGACACTAATGGAGAAGGCTAGGAGTATGTTGAGTGGTGTTGGTCTAGAACAAAGGTTTTGGGCTAAATTTGTTGCCACTGCTTGTTACCTGATTAACAAGACTCCTATATCAGCTCTTATTGATAAGATGCCTATAGAGGCATGGTTGGGTCACAATCCTTCATTAAGACATATTAGAGTTTTTGGGTGTGAGGCATATGCACATGTTGCAAAGGAGAAGCAAACAAAGTTGGAGAACAAGGTTGTGAAATGTATCTTCATTAGATATAGTTATGGTGTGAAAGGATATAATCTTTGGGAACCTGTTGCAAAAAAGGTAATATATAGTAGAAGTGTTATTTTTAGAGAATCTAAGCCTTCTTTTGTTACATTACAGCCAAAACAAATAAATAGGAAGATGTGATTCAATTTCCTTCTACACCTGAGAAAGTTGAATCAAGGCCCATGGATAGATAAGAAGTTGACGAGAGCTGGTCTAGGTTTGAATCTTCATAAGAGGAGGAAGAACCTCCAACTTAGCTTGTTCGTAGGTTTACAAGACATAGAAATCCACCTGAAAAGTATTCATCTGATGATTGGATGTCTTTTTGCTTTGAATACTAGCATGGATGAACCTAGATTGGTAGAAGAGGCATTAAGTGTGAATGATGCAGAGTCCTGGAAGATTGCTATGGATGAAGAAATGACAGCTTTGAAAAAGAATGATACATGATATCTTGTACCATTGCTTGAAGGATGAAAACCTGTTGGTTGCAAATGGGTGTTCAAGAAAAATATTGGTAAAGATGGAGGTATTGGGAAGTACAAAGCAAGGTTGGTTGCGAAAGGTTACTCTCAAGTTGAGGGTGTTGATTATGGTGAGATATTCTCTTGTTGCAAAAATGACATCCATTAGATTTTTAGTTTCTATTGCTAAGGCTTATGATTTAGAGGTCGAGAAAATGGATGCGAAAACTTCTTTCCTTCATGGTGACTTGGAGGAGGATATTTATATGACACATCCAGAGCACTATGTGGTGAAAGGTAAAGGTAAATTGGTTTCTAAATTGAAGAAATCATTGTATGGCCTAGGATGTGGTACCATAAATTTGATACAAATGTGTTGAGTTTGGGATTTGAGTGTTCTAAATTAGATCATTGTGTTTATTATAAAACTAATGGTGATCATTTCATATTTATTGCATTATATGTTGATGATATATTATTTAGTGGTAAAGGGAAAGGTATGATTTCAAAACTGAAAACTCTATTTGCTGCTAAATTTGAAATGAAAGATCTTAGTGCAGCTATACACATTCTTGAGATGGAAATTAAAAGAGAAAGAGTGAATAGAAAGCTATGGCTTAGCCAAAGTAAGTATTTTAATTCAATTTTATAGAGGTTTAATATGCAGGATTGTAGACCATTGTGTGTTCCTTTTTTAGTTGGAACAAAGGTATCTATTTCAGATTTTCCAAAATCCCCATCAAATATGGAAGACATGAGAAAAATTCCTTAATAGAGTACAGTTGGAAGTTTTATGTATTCTATGGTTTGTACAAGACCGGAAATTGCCCATGTAGTGGGAGTTGTTTCTATATATATGTCTAATCCTGGTAGAGTTCATTGAGATGCAGTTAAAGAGTCTTCAGATATTTGCTCGGTACCTTAGAGTATTGCTTATATTATCATAGTAACTTGACTGAATACAAGATTTCCCTTGATATTCATGGTTATGTGGATTCAAACTGGGCATGTGATGTTGATAGAAGACGATCCACTAGTGCTTATGTGTTTAATTTATTTGGTGGTGTAATTAGTTGGATGAGTAAGTGACAAGATGTGGTTGCTTTTTCCACTAATGAAGTTGAGTATATGGTAGCTACTCATGATTGTAAAGAAGGCATTTGTATTAAGATATTGTCTTTAGAGCGTGATATGTCTATCTAAGAACCCGACATTTCATGTCAGGACCAAGCATATTGATGTACAGTATCATTTTGTTAGAGATATGGTCAAAGATAGTAGGGTGAAGATGGTTAAGATATTTGATGAATGTAGTTGATTCTTTAACTAAGCTTGTGAGCACAAATAAGTTCAAATGGTGTTCGGAGTCTATGGGCCCTTCAGCCCCTAGCAATTAAGAGATGGTGTTTATACACCCTCCCATTTCTCTTTCAAGGTGTTCAAAAAGTGGGATATTTGTTAGGAAAAATTTTCTCAACCTTGCAATCACATAAGGTACTATTGATATGTAAGTGTGGGGGGATGCAAGGGGGTGCCCCTGCGAGGGGTTCGAGGGGAATATACCCCGGTGAGGGGTTTGAGGGTTGCAAGGGATCATTAGGTCTTAGATTTGATGATCAATATTTTTTTGGCTTAACTTGCCCTAGAGGGTAACCCTATTTTATGAGGGTGTTGTATTACGACTATGTATTGTGATGTATTCTAAGAGTCTAATAGTGGTTGTGTTACCTCTAGATCTCTAGTTGATGATACTCCTATGAAAAGATTTCTTTGCAAGTATATTATAATCTTTGTGATTTTTGAATAATATATTGGGAGGCTTTTGGAGTGTGGGATTTTTCTCCTGAAAGGGTTTTCCCCACATAAACCACTTTGTTGTGGTATACATGATATTTATGTTTATTTTACCCTCTCAAGATTAGTGTAGGAAGTTGTTATCTTAACTTAGCTTCCTTACAATCAGAAGCCTAGGACAAAGTATAAGAGATTCCCATACAAAGTGATGGAAACTAACCTACCAAGGGAATTCTCAAAATTACCCGCAAACATCATCTACATAGAGGACATCTAGAAATACATCCACACACTCCTCACAAATATTGATCACACAATTCAAAGTATTTAGGAACACTCTCCTACAAATAGTCACACAACAATACTTACTACAATATAAGAACATCATAGAGAAACAACTAGATGTGTGGAAAGAATCCCCAAATTTCACGATCCAGGAAGATTGGGTTTGGATAATTTTGAGTCAGTTTCATGACAAATACCTCCACCTAGACTGATCATATAGGATCACTAAAGATGTTATTAAAGTAGTAATAGGCCTATAGGCTAAGGGAGATGTTCCACCAAATAAGGCCATCAAAAAATTGGAAGTCACATAATTAACTGGAGGAACATATGATGGTTAGAGTCTAGACATCACCAAAATCATCAATCTTGCAGTCAAGTATTCCACCAAGGCATTTCATACAAGGTTCAGTACACCAAACAGTAGGATTCATCCACTACAATCACAATACACACACCTTACCAAATAGTCACAAAACGCAAGGATATAGACCTATGTGAGGTTTTGTGGTAGGAAATAATGGATACTATTCAACACACAAAGCAGTCTCACTATCAATTCAGGTATGGGACTCTATTGATATACCTCAATTTTTACTTTATGCAAAAACTCCCAAGATTTGCAAGGAAAATTTGGGACTCCAGCCGACCCATTGTGGCTCAAATATAAGATCATGTAAAACACTTTCAAGATGATAATTCATACATTACAACCTACTGGGGGTACTTCAAATCTCTCCAACAAAAGCTACAAGCCAAGGAACACATCTCCTACAAGATATAGTCTTCCTAGTAAATAAAGACTACATATTTATAGAAGCTATTGAGCCAAGAACATCATGGATACCTTAGCTCCCATATGAGGTAACTAATACAGAGATCAAATCCTACACCTCCACACCCATTATCCCTAAAGATCCATAATTCAAGAAATTCACTATCTACTGGGAGTATATGGACAACCTAGCAAAAAAGAAGACTAGAGAGCACTTTGACAAGAATAAGGAAAAACTACATGAGAAATGGGGTGTACTAAGGCAAGAGACAAGAGTAGAGCACATCCACTCCCCAAAGGTATAGAAGACTCTAAATTTTCACTTTTCCTATAGAACCCTCTCAAAGGGGGAGTAGTAGGCCAAGGAAGAGAATGCTCACAACTACTCTTCCCAAGAAAGAGCCATCATAATAAGAAGCTACAAAGGCTCTCCTATAAATGAGTGTGGATAAAAATCCTAAGTGAAGGAAGGAGAAGGCACAAAGAGAAGTGTCTCCACAAATAGTGGACATATAAGAGGAGTAGACAATATAGGAGTATACTTCTATCCCAGGAAATACAACTATTCTAGAGCTTTTCCCACTTATAGATGAGAATTAGCTATAAAATGGGTTTTTTCACAAAGAGGTAATGGATATGACAATACAAAAGTATCTAAAACTAATCACAAAGAGAGAAATCATCAGATATATGATAGCCTCCAACATAAAACTAGAGGATCTTATTGACCGCTTTCCAAACCCCTTGATTGCCACATTGAAGAAGAGAAGGGAGAAAGTAGAAAAATAAGAGTGGTTAAAATACTTAGCCATTGGAGAGTTGGTTTTTGTAGTTACACCTTCGTAAAAGAAAAAGATAGCATAGATTCAAACCAAAGATCTTTGGTACAAACAAAGGTTGGAAAAATTAATGATAGAGAAGCTAGAAGTCACTCAAGCGATACAATAAGAGATAAAGGAGGTTACTAAAAAATCCTATTAGAAGATGCACAAGGAAGAATAAAAATATAAGACCACCACTTTAGAGTAGGAACAATCCTCTCCCCCTTTGTAGTCAAATGCACCCTCTTCCTCTACAACATCTTCTATGCAATCCATCAAGGACTTTTTACCAAACAGAAGCAACTACAACTAGTGACATCTTCATAGATACTCCAACTTCTATTGATAGGGTCTCAAGTGGAAATTGGGTGTATTTCACCCATACATAAATTCGAACTAGGGGACATCCTACAACAATCGACAGGGGAAGAGATTTTGAAACATCATGTAGAGAGCTCCAACTAGTTAGAACAACTAGTGAAGGATATACAAGGCAGGTTCTCTCAAATCCAAGGGGACTCATACCAACCATTGGCAGTATAGCTAATAATTTCGATAGAAGGGGTGATCAAGGACACACAATTATAAAATAAAACACTAAGATAATAACTTTAGGCATACCTTTAGAAAATAAAGACATATGAGGAATGAAAGAAGTGTGTTATCTCACACCTTCCCCTAAAATCACATATAATTACTACCCTACAAAACACCAAAGGGGATCTCAATGCCTTGTACTAGTTTTGTCTATAATGGCCAATAGTGAAAACCACAACCAAGGCTCAAATGGACCAGTTGTAATTCTAGATACTATAAAGAGCCACAACCTATGATGCCCTATAGGACACAAATGGGCAGCCTAGGGTGTAGATATAAGCACTACATGCACAGTTCTAGTAGTTGTAAGATCAAAGGAATCGCGTTTGAAATAGATTCCATAAACTAAGAGAGGTAGTCATTTTAAGGCTATCCCACATTACTAGGGTGCTCCAAGAAGCACAATAATTAGCCCAAAATATACATATCCACCAAACGCTCTCAGAGGCAGAGAAGTTAGTGTTGTAGATCCAAGTGCAGACTAAATAGCTATATTTAGCAAAAACCCAATGGGATAACACATTCACGACACTAAAGGAGATCTACAAAGATATACTTCCAGCAAAATAGTGTTGACTTAAGGATAAATCAACATTTGGAAAGGGGGGATGATGTTAGCCAGAAAGAGTCATAGTGCAAACATCGTCAGGTAAATCCTATCACATCTTGTCGCAAAGAGCTTGTGGACCCTAAGATTGGAAAGATACCATCTAGACTAGTGGTAGAATAGATGGGTCATGTCTCATCCTGTAGATATATGTATAGAGAAACATATGAATGACAGTAGAATAAGAAAGACATAAAGATATAGGGAATACAAAAGAGAGAACAAAGGGATAAATAAGAACAATATAGGGAATTTTATTATGTATAAGGATGATATATAAGAAATAAAATAGATAGATAAAGTATAGGGGAAGATATATTATACTCTTTTTTATATGATTAATATAATTATTACTAAAATTCTATCTATTTAATGTTATCTGTCATTTGTGAATATATATTTAATTAGTTCATCCTTTGTACAAATCAATTGGTGTTTACCTTTATATGACCGAGTCTGAAGTATAAACTACAACACTCAAAAAGTACTTGGGGCTCAAAACTTTGGTCTATGTTTCCCAATTTTCTTGCTAAAATGTAGCAACTTTTGAGCTTGTGCGTTGCAATTCACATTTCAACAACAACAAAGATTTTAATAGATTGCTTGCACATTATACTCTCAAACCCTATTCAAGGATGAAGGTGGGTCAAGGTAGAAGTTCTATTCCATGTCATTTAATCATTGTATTCATTGAGACCACATTTCTTGGGGCACCCGTTATAGACATTTGAAAATAATGTTTATGCTTGCACATTTTGTTAACATTTTTATCTTTGTATATTCTTATGTTTTAGGTAGGTGAAGAATGAATACAATGTCAAAATGCTTCTTAGAAAACTTGTTTTGAAGATGGGAAAGCATATTTAAATATAACAAATTTAGTAAAATGATTTTCCTTTGCTTATACAAATAAGGAAAGGGGGTCTACACTTTTTATTTCAGCTTAGCATGATTCCTTGTATGCTCTCACCATTTCCTTGATTGTTTTTTGGGTGTCTCACCAATAATATTGCATCTACTTGTCTTGAGTCCCTCTTAACATTGTTTTATTTTTTTTAAATTAAGAAATGATGAAATCCTATTTAAATTTAGTTATATGTTTTCTATTTTAAATATCTTTAAAAGTATTCCAATATTCGTTTTTAGCTATAGAAAATATTTTGTACCTTCTTAAAGAGACATTTTGTGAGGTATTATTAATTTTAAACTTTGAAAAATTATTTCAATGATTATAAAATTGATTGGAGTTTGTTGTAAAAAATTAACCCATTTTTTTTATAGAGCTAAATAATGAATTTATGGGAAGTACTTAAACAATTAACATCAATATAAGTGTTATTTAAATGAGACATGGATTTATGTCTCAAATTTGGTGGTGGATATTTTTTATTAAAATGATAAAGATTGGGTTGTGAAAGGGTCCAAACTTTTTACACAAGAGTAGACTATATTTAGATCCCTAATATCAAGAGATTTATTCCAAAAATGCTACAAATTTTAGAAAAATAATGTTGAGAGAAAGTTGAAAGAAAACTACAAACATAAATCCAACCAACAACAACATGACCTAAGCACCAATAGAGACACATCACTTGGAAAAAGAAAGGATATGGAGAGTTTTAGTATCTTCTCATTCTCTCTCCAAGAATTACAAATGATCCTTTAGAAAATTATCCTTTAATTCCTAATCTCAATAACCTTCCTTTTAGTTTGAGTTTTGGTGCACTTTCTTGGACCTAATATTGACCACTCCCTTTTCTCAAAGAATGTGAATGCTTCCAATACATTTTTTAATCATGGCCCTACTTATATGCAAAAAATTATTCAAATCCCCCTTTATATTGCCCAACCTATTCTTAACTCTAATAATCTTATCATTGTATATTTGTTTTATCATCTTTAAATTTACAAACCTCACTAACCAAGTCCTACTAATCCAACTCAATGTTTCATGTCATGGGGATTCCATGGCCACACTAGAGGTTGGAGAGAACCTATACTAACCTCAAGATCTTAATATTATCCATATAGAGCCACTTCAAAATATTATGTTACTGAGCTAAGTTAGTCCCCCCTACCCCCACTCTATCTTACTCAACCCCTAGCAAAGATTCAAGTACTGAAGATCTATCAAATAAAGGGGGTCTCAAACCAATAATAAGGGCACTCATCAAGTAGCAATTAGTTCTAATCTAACCTTAATAATCACCCTACCCATAACTTTTATTCTAACTATGAAGTAGGAAAATTTATCCTAGATCAAACTTGATTAATTTCTTTTCACTTTGACTCCACATTCAAATATAAACCAACTAGGGTTTGATGATTGGGTTGTTACCACAATGAAAAGCTAATATCCTAGGTTTTGTTTTATCTTGAGTTGTAAAGATGAATTTTTTTATGTGTGTTTTCATAAGCCTATTTGACATAAACCCTAGATTTGAAAATGTATATTATTGCACAAACAAAAAATGAAAACTAATAGAACAATTGCATATTTACAAAGGAGATACAAAGAGGAACATGTGATTGAAATTTGATCCTAAATTGTAGGGATAGGGGCATGGGAACCCTAGACTAGAGAGTCAACCTTTTTTTGATCCATAAATCTCAGATGCTATGTTGAATAGACTGCATTGTGTTCCCTATGACTGTCTGGTGATGAAACCTTCAGATTTGACAAGCGCACATGAAAAGTGGGGGAAAGGTTGTGTTGGTTAGGGGCTTTCCTAATTCAAAAATGTTTTGGTATTTCTACCTCCACATGCAACAAATGATGATGATCAAGATGGAAATGCCCTAGGTCGAGCAAAGTCCAAACAACAATAATAATTGACTAAAATAAAATGATAAATGACAATGTTATCTTAGGCATGAAACCCTTGTCAAAGAGATTTTCACACCATAAGTTACACAAAAAGTTGGTTAATGGATGCTTGAATTGTTTGATAGACTTGAAGAAGGTTAGTACTCACACAATACAATAGTTTTTTGTAGCTAGCATGTAGATGATAACTCATACATATTCATAAAAATGGCATGATTGATCATAAGAGCTCCTTGTTCATAATTGCTTCCTTCTTCCTAATATCTTACAAGCATGATCTTGATTGATGAAAATGTTGTAATAATGCTACTAATATTTCCCTTGAATTGGCCTTATCTTCTTTTAGGATTTTAAATGGTGAAAAAGACTTGTATTTATATGCATTTCTTTATTTCTCATAAAATTAATTATCAAAACTTGACAAATGAAATTGGATTTTTAAATGTTAAAATTTTGACAATGACATTTAAATTTGGGCCAAAATAGGCTAGACATGGGCACTAGCACCCTAGTCTAGACCTATTTTGGGTATTTTTGCATCAGTAAATAAACATTAAATAATAATTCCAATTTAATTCATATTCTTCAAAGATGATAAAATGAGAAAATTATAACCATAATTAGGTCCAAACACATAGGTGGGAGCTAAATATAGTGTGAAATTGTCAAGGGTGATAATTTACGATGCTACACTAACTCTAACCCCAACGCTAATTCTAAATATAGTATATATAACCTTGAGTTAACTATATTAAAGATATATATAACAATAACAATTAGGGTTAGGGTTCAATTAGGGTTTAATTAAGGTTAGGGTTAGAGTTCAATTAGGGTAAGTATTCACTTAGGGTTAAGGTTAGGGTTCAATTTGGGTTAGGGTTAAGGTTAGGGTTGTATGATAAAGATTTAAGTTAGGGTTAGAGTTTAATTAGGCTTATGATTAGGGTTAGGATTCAATTAGGGTCAGGGTTAGGGTTATAGTTCAGTTAGGGTAAACGTTAGGGTTAAGGTTCAATTTGGATAAGGGTTAGGGTATAGGGTTTAAGATTTAAGTTTAATTACCTAGTTAGGGTTAGAGTTCAATTAGAGTTAGGGTTTGGGTTCAATTAGGGTTAGTGTTAGAGTATAATAAGGGTAAATATTCAATCAAGGTTAGGGCTAGGGTTCAATTAGGGTTAGGGTTAGGGTTCTTTGATAAGGCTTAGGGTCAAGTTTAGATTGGGGTTCAAATAAGGTTAGGTTCAAGGTTCATGCTAGATTTTGATTAGGGTTAGGATTCACTAAGGGTTCAATTAGGGTTAGGGTTCAATTAGAGTTATGATTCAATTTGGCTCCAAGTTAGGGTTATGGTTCAATTAGGGTTAAGGTTCAATTAGGATAAGGGTTAGTGTTAGGATTTAATTAGGGCTAGGATTCAATGAGGGTTTAATTAGGGTTAGATTTAGGGTTATGGTTAGGATATAATTAGGGTTAGGGCACATTAGAATTAAATTAGACATCAATTAGAATAGGAATAGGATTAGAGTTTATTTAAGGTTAGAGTTAAGGTTAGGATTAAGGTTCAATTAGATTTAGGGTTAGGGTTTAAATAAGGTTAAGGTTAGAGTTATAATTAGGGTTAGGGTTAGGGTTTCATTTAGGGTTAGGTTAAATTAGAATTTTAATATAGATCTTAGGATTTAGTTTGAGGTTCTAGATTAAAGCTTGGTGTTATGATTATGATTAGGGTTGAGGTTAGGATAAAGGTTACAATTTAGGTTAGAATTAGCATTTACATTAAAGTTAGCTTTAGGGTCACAATTATGATTATAATTAGGGTTTGGGTTAGGGTTTGATAAGGGTTGGGGATATGGTTAGGGTTCAATTAGGGTTACTAGGATTTATTTAGGCTCAAAGTTAGGATTAGAGTTAGGGTTAAATTAAGACAAGGGTTAGTGTTAGGGTTTAATTAGGCTTAGGATTCAACTAGGGTTAGAGTCAAGGTCAAGGTTAGAGTACATTACCATTCAATTAGGGTTATACTTTAATTAGAATTAAGGTTAGGGTTAGAGTTAGAGTTAGGATTAGGGTTAAATTATATTTAGGTTTAGGGTTAGGGTTAGATATAAAATTAGGCGTATGGTTAAGATCCAATTACGATTATGATTAGGGTTAAGTTTATAATTAGGGTTTGAGTTACAATTATGAATAGGGTTAGGGATAGGATTAAGGTTAGGGTCAAGATTTAATTATGGTTAGGGTGAGGGTTTAGTTAGGGTTAAGGTGAGGGTTCAATTAGGGTTAGGGTTAGGGTTAGGTTTCAATTAAAGTTAGGGTTATTATTAAGGTTTGAGCTAGGGTTATGGTTCAATTAAGGTTTGAGCTAGGGTTAGGGTTCAATTAAGGTTAGGGTTAGGATTAGGTTTTAATTAGGGTTAGATTTAGGGTTGGGATTAAGATTTAATTAGATTTAGGGTTAGGGTTATGGTTAGATATAGAATTAGGGTTAGGGTTTAAATAAGGTTAAGGGTAGAGTTACAATTAGGGTTATGGTTATGGTTATGTTTAGGTTCAAGTTAAATTAGTATTCAAATATAAACCTTGGAGTTTGGTTTAGGGTTTTAGGTTAAAGCTTGGTGTTACAATTATGATCAGATTTAGGGTTAGGATAAAGGTTACGATTTGGGTTAGAAATAACATTTTCATTAGGATTATCTTTAGGGTTACAATTATGATTATAATTAGGGTTAGTGTTAAGGTTCAATTTGGGTTAGGGTTTAATATGGTTTGGTTTTATGGTTAGGATTCAATTATGGTTAGGATTAGAGTTACTAAAATTCAATAAGGGTTATGTTATGCCTTGCATAACCCCCCCCCCCCCATTTTATTTTGGAACAAAATGGGTCCCCAGTTCTTTTTCCTTTTTTTTTGCCTTGGGCGTTTTCCTTTGTTCTGTCGGTGTGGAACCAGGACCAAAATCGAGCTTGGAAATTAGGTCCAGGGTCAGTCTTGTTTCGTTCCCGGTTTCGATCCCGACAGCTTCTTTGTTTTCCTCCTAAGTCTATCTTTTGTTCCGGCAGACTCAGAATTGAAACTAGAACCGAACCCTGAAACTTTCAAAAGTTTCAGGTTCGGGTTTCATTCCGATCCCGGTTTCGCATCTCTAGTTTTGTTGCTTCTTTTTTTCCTTTTCTTTTTGTCGTGGGGTGTTTTCCCCCTATCCTTTTTTCTTCCTTCGTCTGTCTTCGTCATCTTTTTTGGATATTGTCAGAGGTGAGACCAGAACGGAATCTGGACCTGAAACTTTCAAAAGTTTCAGGGGGTCGGATTTGGTTTCGGTCCCGGTTCCGCCTGGTTCGGGTCAGATTTGGTTTCGGTCCTGGTTCTGCCTGGTTCATTTCTTTGTTTGTTTTGTCCTAGTTCTGATTTATTTTTGGCCCCGCCCTCACCGGTATTGAAGGAGGGTGTCATTTCTGGTTCGGATTTGGTTTCGCCTCTGCCAGAGTTGGGTTTCTTTTTGCTATGCATCTATAAGTAATGTACTTTTCATGCTTTGAAGACTAATGGAGGCATTTGTTTTGCAAGATTGAATTATGCACATGATGATATTTCTTAAGGAGCTCAGTTGGAGGGCATACCTCAATCACATTTGGCCCGAAATTCCTTAATGAAGAGAGTCGGCAAGACCTTCCAGATATCTTGCTGACAAGCAGTAGTTCTATTCATTTTGAAGTGTCCTAGTCAGCCAGACAGTTTAATCGCCTTAGGTTTTTAGATGTCTCACCAACTGATTGCACACAGGGTTAGCGTCGCCGAAAGATTTGCGCTCAGTGAAAGGTCTTACCAACTCATGAAGCTCGGCGAAGGCAGAGATTTCGGTATGATGTCTCGGCGAAAGAAGAAATTCTTGCCGACATGAGATAATATTAGTGTAACATCTTGCTGACTGGAGAAAGTCCCACCGAAGAGGGCCGTCATCAGCGTGATGTTTTGCATTTGGTATGATGTCTGGCCGACTGCGAAGAGTCTTGGAAAAACGGAGTGTCTTCAATGAAAGGTCTCGCCGACAAGTGGTGCTCTCCCTGATAGGAAAGGAAGCGGCATCGGCATAAGAAAGGTGCTCACTGTGAGGTCTTGTCGACCCGATGGGGTCTCACCGACAGGGTGGACTCTTTCTGAGATGAAACGGTGTCGGCGAAAGATTGGAACTCGGTAATAAAATACCGGCAACCGAGGGATGTCTCCCTGACAAGAATAAACTCTCCCTGGAAGAAGGTCCGAGCTCGCCAAGAGATATAGGCTTCGGCACGAAGTCTTGCCGACAGACAAAAGTCACACCAAAAGTTGTTCACAAGGTCGAGATCGGTGAGACTCTGAGTGAAAGATTAGAGCTCAGCGTGATGTCTTGCTGACAAGTGAGGTCTTAGCGATGGAAAAGGATATCAGTATGACTAATGGAACCCGCTATGACTTCTTGCAGATGAATTTTTGTCTTGCCGATGGAGCAGCTCAATGAACAGTGGTGTGGAGATCTAACGGAAAGCCTGATGCTGTGTCGAGAAGATGGTCAACGTACAGAAAGGTCTAGAGCAGGAAGAAGGCCGAAGGAAAGAAATAACCACGAGTCTTAGGGACAGCTGTGGTGTCTACTGACAAAGGTGCATCTGCATTAATGATAATGCTTTAGAGCATTCAAGGCAACCCTTCAAGGGAGTTCGAAGATGGACACGAGGACCAGAAGTTAATGTTGTAGCTACAAAAGATCTGAGATCACCCCTAGAACAATCCTTCACCAACATGGAGAGCAGGGATTCACATTGGATGCACAATCAACTTTATTCAAAAGATATAAGGGTCGACCCTCCTATAACTAGCAGATATTTTGTAAACCCTAAAATAGGGGTCAGTGCATTCTTTTTGGATACATTTTGTATATATGAAATTTTGATTCTTTGTAAAAGGGGTTAGAAGGTTAGAAAGTTAAAAAAGTTAGAAAAAGTTAATAGAAGGGAAGAAGAAAAAAAAATAGAGTAAACAGGTCTAGATATAGATTTTTCAAGAGTAGGAATTTTCTGAAGGATAGAGGAGACAGAGTTACATCCTGATTCTTTGTAATGGGAGATTCTTTTGTCTTCTTAGTTAGGAGTTAGATTCAGCAAAAGCCAGTAATGTATCTTTCTAGTTTTCTTAGTGTAGATGGAAATGATTTGGAGTCATGGATTCTCTGTACACTGGTGATTGTGCTAGGTTTGTAAATGTTGCTTATCTGTTTGACTAACAGTAGAAGCAACCAGATTTAAATCTACTTCATATTGTGTTCTTGAATGGTGTTTATCTTCAGTTAATCATTTGATTTGAAAAGCTTTCAAGGAGTGAAGTCTTATTTTGTGTTTTGTTTAAATAGTGATTTTCAATCTGCTGTTGAAATTAGCACTGTGAATGAATGGAACTGTGTGTTAATCACAAGTTAATTTTATTCTGCAGTTTTAGTTAGGAATTCCTTGAAAGGTAACAAGTCTGGATAAGTTGGATGAATTATCATTCTCTTCAGTTCCAAAGCTTTGATCTATCTTTTTCTATTTCTTTAAAAACTCTAGTTAAAGTAGGTTTAAATTCATGCTTGATCTTAGAACAATCCAGAAGCTCAACACCAGCAGGCCCCTTGAACATTACTATTACATTGACCATTGAGCAACATCAGCATAGTTGAGAACCAACTACAAAGACCTTGGGAGCTAAGATATCCATGTGTTTTCTTTCTCTTTTAGGAGAAACAAAATAGCAATATTTTGTTTACACGTTGTTGTGCCATTAAGACACGTCAACAGATCTGGCGCTAGAAGGAGGGATAGAAGAGAAAACTAGATAATACTGGGTTTTTCTCACCAGAGAAGCCCCATAGAGTTCTTCGATCAACTAAAAATCCATCACCTTTGATAGAACTCAAGACTCCAACAAGACACAAGGTTCGTAAAACTAGGGCGACCATCATACCACCCTTGTCAGCTCTGCTCACTCCACTAGGCTTCTCACCAATACCCCAGTGGATACCTATCAATCCACTACCGAATACATCTCAATTGTCATCACAACCGGTTTGACCCATTCAACAGCTGGCTCAACCACCACCCCCACCAATGGTGTTCTTTCAGAATAATCCCTCTCCATTGGGGACTATTCCTGGAGGTTTTCATGACATGCCTAAGAATCCTAAGAAATTCTATCCCAAATACATTCATGGCGAATCAAGGAGTGTTGAAGAGCACATACAAGCTTTTAAGAATGCTTGTACCAGGCCTCAGATGGCCCACCATGACGTAGTTTGTAGGTTGTTCCCTTATTCCTTAGGAGATATGGCGTACAATTGGTACCTTAATCTCCCTCAGCATTCTATTCTGAGTTGGACAGACCTGGAGAATGCTTTCATCAATCAGTTCAAAATCTATGTGGATCCAACCATTCTGTTCCACCAATTTTCTACTATTAGGAAGGATCCAGGTGAACCTTTGCCCTTGTTTAATACCAAGTTTCAACAAATGTACAGGAGACTGTAAGACCCCTATTTAGTCATTGAGAATAGTGCCATTCAAGCATACTTTAGATTTATAGACCCCCTGCTTGGCTTATTCCTACAAATGGCTTATCAGTCGGCAGATATCGATTATCTATCTAAAGTCTACCATTTGGCTATCAAGCTGCAACAACAAATTAGTTCTCAACAAGGAAGTTTGGGAGGAGGTTTTCCTTTAATAGGATATCAGGTGCATAGCCCAACCCCTCTATTCAATACTGTCCCAGGGATGTATCCTTCCCATTATGGGCCCATGTCTGAATTGCAGACTCAACCTCCTATTCCATTCTTTGCCAATAGAGCTCCTGACCTCTTTCAACAACCACAAGGTCATCATAGTCCGCATGGTCATCAGCTAGAACACTGAATCATGTTAGTCAACCACCGGTTGCTAAGAATCTTGAAAGTGAAAAGACAATCCAACTTACAAACAAGGTAGAGACCTTAAAGAAAACTTTGTCTCAAGTTACAAATGACATGGCTCAACTTAGACTGAACCCCTCTCAAAACCAAGGTAATTATCCTAATCAGAGCAATAACAATCAGGGTAATTATCAGAATCATAATAATTACAACCAAAGGGGTTATCAAGGCCAAAACTCCTCTAACCAAGGGTATCAAAATCAAAATAGAGGATATAACCAGAGGCCAAATAACAACCGACAATGGAATACAGGGCCCAACAATGGTGGAGTTTCTCACAACTATCAAGCTAATGAGGAGAGGTCACATACTGCAAGCGTGGCTGACCTCAACTTTATGACTAATTGGTGTAGGCTACATGATACTGCCACTCACTCCGAGGTAAACTGCCCTGAAATGGAGAAAGTTTTCAAGATGGCATAGGAAGATGCCCAAACGTTCCAAGAGAATTCTCACAAAGAAGGCAGCTTAGTAGATACAACAATGACTTATGACCTCTTTGAGGAGGAACCTTCATTCCCAAGGAAAGAGGAGAATGAACCAGAGGAAGATTCATATGATGCCCAAGCCTTTCAGACAAAGGGAGGACACTTCCTAAGAAATCAGAATAAGGGTCCATTCACTACATCACCGCCGCCTAATCACATGGTGCCTCCAAATCAAAGTGCTGACAACAACCCTCCTCGACCAAAAGGTTCGCCTGATTTCCATAACACAGGTAATTCACTTGGAATTGTCAAAAATAACGCAAGTTATAACATAGGATTTGATATTGTTTCTGAGATGCAAAGGCATAAAACCTCTTTATCGTATTTTGACATCCTAAAGTGGTGCCCTGCTCAATGAGAGATAGTGCTGAAAGCTTTGGAACAAGCTGATAAATCAAAAGGGAAAAATAAGGTGGCACCTGTTGCAGACATGAACGCAACCTTGTACAAAAGCAAGGTAGGTACTCCACCATTTCTTTTAAGTTTAAGAATTTGTGGGAAGAACCTACATAATTGTCTATTAGATTCAGGGGCTTCTGGCAATGTTATGCCATTTTCTATATGCAAGAAATTGGGATTAAACCCTATCCAAACAAACAAGGTCATCCAACTTGACAAGATAGAGGTTAATGTAGTGGGAGAGTTGAGAAACATACATGTGCAAGTAGGGTCAGACCCTAGGATTCAAACCAATATAGATGTTCAAGTGGCAGACATTCCTGAGACTTATGGTATGTTGTTGAGCAGAGATTTGATGAAAGGTATAGGGGGATATCTCTCCCTTGACTTTTCACATATGTGGCTACCATGGAGGGGAGTGCCTATGCAGATTAGGGTTGAAAGTGAACCTCACCTCAAGCATGTCATCACTGAGTATGATTGCCCCAATGAGGTAGCTTACTTTGAAACCGGGATAGGGGTTTATAAAGGAGAGGAAATTTTAACCTTTTGTGTTCTTGATCCTAAAGAACTGCCAATACCAAAATTCCCTGATTCTATGATTAATGAAAACCAACAAGCATTGATCAAGAAGTTGCAACAGGATCAGTTGGTCTTAGGGGAAGATACCGATCTGCAGAGTCTTCTACTCCCTAATTGGTGCAGGGTGCATTACCAAAATCATTCTGAATTGACTTGCCAACCCTACATTAACATTTTAAATCATGTTTCCCAAGCTGAGGAAGCTAGCTTAAGTCACCCTAAGAATGTTGCAGATCACTTCTCATTTGAAGCTAAGGAAGCAATAATGTTAACCAGGGACAAGATACCTTCAAAGGAAGTTCCTTCTCAAATTGATCCTACCCTAGATACATTTCCGAATTAGCATATTGATAAGGAGCAACCCTAAGGTCTATTCAACACCCCTGCACTCCCAAGTATACCAAAGGCACAAGTGACTATCAAAAGGATAACCACAGATTATATGATATAGTTGAGCAGGAATTGGAAAGTGTACCTAAAGAACCTGTTGAGCACTCGTTCCCTATATCTGATGCAAAAGATCAAGGAGCCCCACCTCTGTCTCCTCCTATCCAAATGCCCACAATAACCTCCAAAGGATCAACCCCGGCTCATGATCAGCTGTGGACCCTTAAGTTTGATGGATCTAAGTCCAAAATAGGTTGTGGTGTTGGGATTGAATTAACCAACCTGAAAGGGAAAACTTTCTTTGCTTCTTACAGGTTGCAATTTGGATGCACTAACAACGTAGCAGAATATGAAGCTCTAACTCGGGGGCTAATGTTCGCACATAAGAAGAAAAGTCATAGCCTTGATGGTCAAGGGAGATTCAAAAAAATTTATCAAGCAAGTGCACAGCCAATACACATGTCACAATAGAAGGTTGGAAGCTTATAGAAATCGGGTATGGAACTTGATTGAAGACTTTGATGCTTTTGGGATTAGCTTAATCCCAAGAGAGGAGAATCAGATAGCCGATTCATTAGTTGTTGCTGCAAGTACCCTGGAACCTATGTAAGGCTCCAAGCTTAAGAGATTCTCAGTAGAATTGATTTCTACCCCCGCTGTTCCTGATAATGTCAGGAACTTTCAAGTTTTTGATGATGATCAACATATTCTTGCTTTTCTAGCAAGCTCAAATGTTTTCCAAGGGCAGATCATTGATGAGTCCAACAGGGATCAAGGAGATTGGAACCCTGAAGATTGTGATACAGAGGTGGTCCTCAATCTAAAAGGTAATAGCATCCCCAAGGGAATGGTAGCCTTGGAAAGAATTTTTGATTCAGACCCAAGGGCTCAAGAGAAGATATCAGCTGAAGATAAAGGAGGTGAATATGAAACGATTAACCTAGCTGATACTGGCCCGGGAAAGAAATGTTTATATAGGGAAAACTTTCCTTGAAGCAATCAGAAAAGACATACTGAGGGCACTGAAGAAAGATATTGTTGTGATAGCCTGGGGATATGAAGATCTAAAGACATTTGATGCTTCTGTAATGACTCATACTATCCCTCTGAAGCCCGAAGCTAAACCATTCCGACAGAAGCAGCGCCCTGTCAACGCCCTAATTGAACCACTAATCCTTAAAGAAGTTCAGAAATTTCTTTTTGCAAGAATAATCTTCACTATACGACATTCAACATGGGTGGCTAACTTGGTCCCAGTTCATAAGAAAAATGGAGAGATCAGGCTATGTGTAGACTTCAGAAATATGAACAAAGCATCAAAAAAGGACAATTACCCACTCCCTTCTCTGGACGAAGTCTTGCAGACTGTCAATGGGTCTCAGATGATATCATTCCTGGATGGTTATTTTGGATACAATCAGGTAATGGTTAACTATGAAGACAAAATGAAGACAACCTTCACTACAAAGTGGGGAACATTTGCATACAAAAGGATGTCATTCGGTCTGATAAACGCTGGAGCAAATTTTTAGCGCACCATGGACATAACATTCAAGGATCTAATTGGTAAATTCATTATTGTTTACATGGACGACCTGATAGTGTTCTCCAGGGATAAACTGAACCATGCTGCAGACTTGGCTAAGGTTCTTGAACGATGTATCCGATATGGCGTCTCTCTAAATCCTAAAAAGTGTGTGTTTAGAGTTTCTAAAGGGAAGCTCTTGGGACACATAATCTTAGAAAGAGGGATATCAATCAATCTAGATTGAGTTGAGTCCATTCTGAAGATAGCTATGCTAGGAAGTAAGAAGGAGATGAGATCCTTCTTTGGAAAGATCAACTTTGTGAGAAAATTTATCACGGGCTTTGCAGAAATTGTTAAACCACTAAATCAAATGATGAAGAAAGATGCCAAAATAGAATGGACTAATGAGGCAAAGGCCGCATTCTCATAGGTTAAGTGATCCATTTCAGAAGTATCGGTCCTTACCAGCCCTGACTACACGAGGCCATTCTACATTTATTCCTTTGCTTCTGAACATTCATGTGCAGCTGTATTAACTCAATGAAGAGAAGAGGGAGAGGAAAGACCAATCACTTTCATGAATTCCCCATTCAAGAATGTTGAAATCAAATATCCGCCTCTGGAAAAACAAGCTTTTGCACTGGTCAGAGCTGTCAAGAAGTTCAAGCACTACATTCTCCAAAGTCAAATCATTATTGTAGTTCCTGATGTTGCTGTGAAATCCCTACTTATGCAGAGCAAACTGGGAGAACAAATAGGGAAATGGATGGCCATTTTACAGGAGTTCGACTTGGAGATACGCCCTATGAAACTTGTCTGAGCTATGGGCCTGTCTCAGTCCATGGAGAACGCTGGTGACAATGTCATTTGTCAGCAATACACAACTCAGTCCTTCTCAAACGACCCTTGGTATGCCGATATCATTTGCTTCATGCTCGATAATCAGTGCCCACAGGGAATGAACACAACTCAGAGGAGGGCACTGAGAATGAAGAGCTCACATTATATGCTCAAAGGAGGATTGCTATACAGGAAGAATTTAGAGGGAGTATACCTATGATGCCTTGATTAGCAAGAGCCTAAACGTGTGATTACTGAATTCCATGGGAAACATGGCACGGGTCATGGGTCTGTAGATTCGTTAGCACATCAGATCCTCAGATCTGGTTATTACTGGTCATGTGTGTTCAAAGATGCCCATCAGCATGTAAGAACATGTCACATATGTCAGATTTTTGCATCAAAAGAACGCCACTCATCCATGCCATTGCAGCCTTTTTACGAGGTAAGGCCATTTGCCCAATGGGCCCTAGATTTTATTGGGGTAATTAACCCAAATTCTGTTGTAGGACACAAATTTATTTTGACTACCACTGATTATTGCACAAGGTGGACAAAGGCTATACCCTACAGGAATAGTACAACGGAGGTAGTGATCAAGTTCCTCACTAAATGCATCACCACTAGGTTTGGAGTACCCTTCGCATTGGTATGTGACAATGGCTCTTCCTTTTCTTCTGTTGAGTTCATTTCATGGGAATATGATCACAAAATTGTTTTAAAATATTCTTCAAACTATTACCCACAAGGCAATGGAGTTGTAGAATCAACCAATAAGAATCTTTTAGGGGTAATTAAAAAATTGTTAGAAAACAACCCTAGGGACTGGCATACCCAGCTGAGATTTGCGTTATGGGAAGATAGGACTAGGATCAAGGCTGCTTTAAAAACTTCACCATTTAAACTAGTGTATGGACAAGAGCCTGTGTTCCCTATTCATTTACAAATACCTATCCTTGAGTTCATTAAGAAATTCTACTCTAGTGATGATAGGATAGAAGTAAGATTAGCTGCCCTATTAAAATTAGAAGAGCAGAGGGATGCTGCCTTGCAACAATTCTTTAGACACCAGGCTGTTGTCAAACATTGGTTTGACAAAAGAGCCAAAATCAAGGCCTTCAGGATATCAAACCTTGTGTTGTTATGGGATAAAGCTAGTGAAAAGAAGGGCAGTCACCAGAAATTTGATAAGCTCTAGTTAGGTCCTTATCAAATTGTAGAGATCCTAGGAGAAAATTCTTTCCGACTGAGCAGTTTAACGGGAGAACCTGTTCCATTGCCTGTTAATGGACAGTTTCTTAAACATTACTTTGAGTCGTAAAGCTTGGTAATTTTCTATTCTGCATGTAAATAGTTCATTGTTCTTTATGTAAATAATTTGTTTGTTTCCTATTTGTAAATAATTTTCTTTTTTGTTTGTAAATAGTTTTGTTGTTTGTTTGTTTGTTCTTCCTGTTCTTTCGCTTCCTTTGTTGTTTGGTTTATGTCTTGTTTTGTTCTTTGGGGGCTTCTCTATTTTTTCCATTTTGAAATGGTGGGCTGTTATCTGAATCATACTTTGGTTATTAGGAGAGAAGTGGTTTAGATATTTTCAGGTTTTCTGATTGGGTGATTTTGTCCTAAACTTTTGCTTTATGCCCATTGTCAATAAGAGTTGTGGAAAGTCTCAAAAACAAGGTGCAAAGTAAATGACCTTCATTAGCTCCTCTGAATCTGTCACAAATCGTCAAGATCATCTTCCTTTGTAATGGTATATTTATCCTAGGATGATAGTGTTGTAATATTTGAGTGAAAAATCCGATCTCCCAAGCGCTGTTATGAGGTCCATGGTAGTTTTCAACCCAGAACAGATGTTAAACATCTGACATATTGAGAAAAAATTGAATGAAATGTTTGGAACTCTATAAAAAAAAAGGAGAGAACTATTTAAAGAGAAAAGAGGACTCAATATGAATGGGTGATTCCAGTATCTCTATCGGGGCTATGGATGCCTGACTGGAAGTAGAACAATGTTATGAGAAAACTAGAGGTATCTCTGTCGGGGCTATGGATGCTTGACTGGTAGCGGAGCAATGCCCAGGATGTCATTGCACAACAACTAAAGGGAATCAACTCATGTAGCTTAAATCTTTCACATTGATGTTTGAAAGATGAAGAGAACTTTATAAAAGAGTGATGCACAATCAAGCACACACATAGATTCAAGGGTAGCCATTGTTGATTTACATTTGAGATTCTAGTTCAGCCTTGGTTGCTAAAAATGACCCAACTGGAGTTGTGATGTTCATAAACCAGGAGTTTCGGGTATCTAAATCCTTTAGTTTCTTGAAAATGGTTAAACCGTTTTCCCAGCCGAGTCGCCATTTATTATGCCTTGCATAAAAAATTTTTGCCTTTCTTTTCTACCTTGGGTGTTTTTCTTTGTTCTATCAAGTGCAGAACCGGGACCAAAATCAAGCTTGGAAATTAGGTCCAGGGTCTGGTCTTGTTCTGTTCCCGATTCCGATCCTGACAGCTCCTTTTTTTTCCTCCTAAGTTTGTCTTTTGTTCTGGCGAACCCGAAACCGAAACTGGAACCAAACCCTGAAACTTTCAAAAGTTTCAGGTTCGGGTTTCATTCCGATCCCGGTTCCGCGTCTCTGGTTTTAATGCTCTTTTCCTTTTGTTTTTGTCGTGGGGTGTTTTCCCCCTTTCCTTTTTTTTCCTTCGTCTGTCTTCATCATCTTTTTTGGATGTTGTTGGAGGCAGGACCGGAACAGAATCCGGACCTGAAACTTTCAAAATTTTCAGGGGGTCAGATTTGGTTCCGGTCCTGGTTCCTCCTGGTTCATTTCTTCATTTGGTTCCGGTCCTATTTTCGCGTTGTTTGTTTGTTTTGTCCCGGTTCTGATTTCTTTTTGGTCCCGCCCCCGCTGGTTTTGAAGGAGGGTGTCGTTTCTAGTTCGGATTTGGTTCCACCTCTACTAGAGTTGGGTTTCTTTTTGCTATGCATTTTTAAGTAATGTACTTTTCATACTTTGAAGACTAATGGAGGCATTTATTTTGCAAGATTGAATTATGCACATGATGATATTTCTCAAGGAGCTCAGTTGGAGGGCATACCTCAATCACATTTGGCCCGAAATTCCTCAATGAAAAGAGTTGGCAAGACCTTCTAGATATCTTGCTAACAAGCAGTAGTTCTATTCATTTTAAAGTGTCCCAGTCGGCCAGACAATTTAATCACCTTAGGTTTTCATATGTCTTGTCGACCGATTGCACACAGTGTTAGCATCGTTGAAAGATTTGCGCTCAGTGAAAGGTCTTGTAGACTCATGAAGCTCGGCAAAGGCAGAGATTTCGGTATGATGTCTCAGTGAAAGAAGAAAGTCTTGCCGACATGAGATAATATTGGCGTAATTTCTTGCCGACTGGAGAAAGTCCCACCAAAGAGGGTCGTCATCAGTGTAATGTTTTGCCTTCGGTATGATATCTAGTCGATTGTGAAGAGTCTTGGCGAAACAGAGTGTCTCTGGCGAAAGGTCTCGCCATCAAGTGGTGGTCTCCCCAATAGGAAAGGAAGCTACATCAGCAAAAGAAAGGTGCTCGTCATGAGGTCTTGTCGACCCGATGGGGTCTCACCGATAGGGTGGACTCTTGCCAAGATGAAACAGCGTTGGAAAAATATTGGAACTCGGTAAAAAAATCCCAGCGACCGAGGGATGTCTCCCCAACAAGAATAAACTCTCCCTGGAAGAAGGTCTGAGCTAGCCAAGAGATATAGGCTTCGACACGAAGTCTTTCCGACAAATGAAAGTCACGCTGAAAGTTGTTCACAAGGTCGAGATCAGGGAGACTCCGAGCGAAAGATTAGAGCTCGGCGTGATGTCCTGCCGACAAGTGAGGTCTTAGAGATGGAAAAGGATATCAGTATGACTAATGGAACCCGCTATGACTTCTTGCTGATGAATGTTTGTCTTTCTAATGGAGCAACTCAATGAATAGTGGTGTGGAGATCTAACGGCAAGCCTGATGCTGCATCCAGAAGATGGTCAATGTACAGAAAGGTCTAGAGCAGGAAGAAGGCCGAAGGAAAGAAAGAACCATGAGTCTTAGGGACAGTTGTGGTGTCTACTAATAGAGGTGCATCCGCATTAATGACAATGCCTTAGAGCATTCAAGGCAACCCTTCAAGGGAGTTTGAAGATGGACATGGGGACCAGAAGTTAATGTTGTAGCTGCAAAAGATCTAAGATCACCCCCAGAACAATCCTTCACCAACATGGACAGCGGGGGTTCACATTGAATGCACAATAAACTTTATTCAAAATATCTAAGGGCCAACCCTCCTATAACTAGCAGATATTTTGTAAACCCTAAAACAGGGGCCAGCGCATTCTTTTTGGATACATTTTGTATATATGGCATTTTGATTCTTTGTAAAAGGGGTTAGAAGGTTAGAAAGTTAAAAAAGTTAGAAAAAGTTAATAGAAGGGAAGAAGAAAAAAAATAGAGTAAACAGGTCTAGATATAGATTTTTCAAGAGTAAGAATTTTCTGAAGGATAGAGGAGACAGAGCTGCATCCTAATTCTTTGTAATGGGAGCTTCTTTTGTCTTCTTAGTTAGGAGTTAGATTCAACAGAAGCCAGTAATTTATCTTTCCAATTTTCTTAGTGTAGATGGAAATGATTTGGAGTCATGGATTCTTTGTACACTGGTGATTGTGCCAGGTTTGTAAATGTTGCTTATCTGTTTCACTAACAGTAGAAGCAACCATATTTAAATCTACTTCATATTGTGTTCTTGAATGGTGTTTATCTTCAGTTAATCATTTGATTTGAAAAGCTTTCAAGGAGTGAAGTCTTATTTTGTGTTTTTTTTAAATAGTGATTTTCAATTTGCTGTTGAAATTAGCACTGTGAATGAATGAAATTGTGTTAATCACAAGTTAATTTTATTCAGCAATTTTAGTTAGGAATTCCTTGAAAGGTAACAAGTTTGGTTAAGTTGGATGAATTATCATTCTCTTCGGTTCCAAAGCTTTGATCTATCTTTTTCTATTTCTTTAAAAACTCCAGTTAAAGTAGGTTTAAATTCATGCTTGATCTTAGAACAATCCAGAAGCTCAACACCAGCAAGCCCCTTGAACATTACTGTTACATTGACCATTGAGCAACATCAGCATAGTTGAGAACCAACTACAAAGACCTTGGGAGCTAAGATATCCATGTGTTTTCTTTCTCTTTTAGGAGAAACAAAATAGCAATATTTTGTTTACACGTTGCTATGCCATTAAGACACGTCAACAGGTTAGAGTTAGAGTTCAATAAGGATACAGGTTAGTGTCAGGGTTTAATTAGAGTTAGGATTCAATAAGGGTTTAATTAGGATTGGATTCAAGGTTAGGCTTAGGGTACATTAGCATTCAATTATGGTTAGGCATCAATTAGATTTAAGGTTAATATTAGAGTTTAATTAGGGTTAGAGTTAGGGTTAGGGTTAGGGTTAGATATAAATTAGGGATAAGGTTCAAATATAATTATGATTAGGGTTAGGGTTATAGTTAGTGTTTGATTTATGATTATGATTAGGGTTAGGATTAAATTAAGGTTAAGGAGAAGGCTTAATTAGGGTTTGTGTGAGAGTTTAGTTAGGGTTATAAAGTTAGGGTTATTGTTAGGGTTCAATTAGGGTTATGGTTATAGTTAGGGTTAGGGTTCAATTACAATTATGATTAGGGTTAAGGTTAGGGTCATAAATCTAGTTAGGGTTTAATTAGAGACATGTTAGGGTTATTGTCAAGGTTTGAGCTAGGGTTAGGTTTTAATAAGGGTTAGAGTTAGGGTTAGGGTTATAATTATAAATCTATAATAAACATTGGGTTAGGGTTAGGTATGGAGTAAAATTAGGATTAGTGTTAGGGTTAGGGTTTAATTTGTGTTTAATTAGGGTTAGGGTTATGGGGTTATGGTAAGGGTTTTAGAAAAATTTTGGGTAAGGTTTAGGTTAGGGTTAGTATTAGTATTAGGGTGAATAAATAGGGTTATGGTTTTGATTAAGGTTATAGCTCAGTTAAAATTATAATTAGGGTTATGATTAGGGTTACAGTTACAACTAACATTTAATTAAGTTTAGGGTTAAGTTTCAATCAATGTTATGGTTATTTTAAGGTTCAAGTTAGGGTTAGGGTTCAATTAAGGTTATGGTTACTAATATGATTTAACTAAATTAGATATTAAATTATAAAAAAAATTATTAATTATAACAGTAATACTAATTCTAACAATATCAATTATAACCTTAGGTTAACTTTTTTTAATATATTACCCCAAACCTAATCTTAATCCTATACCCTAACCCTATTCCTAACTTTAAAACTAACCCTAAAATTTAATCATATATCTCTAACACTAACCATAACCCTTATCCTAACCCTAACCTTAATTATATCTCTAATTGTAACCCTAACCCTAACCCTAATTATATATATAACTCTAACCCTATCCCCAATCTTGAATATAATTATAACCCTAAAACTAATGATAACTCTAGTTCTATCTCAAGTTGTAATCATAACTCTAACCCTAACCTTAACCCTAACTGTAACCTTAACCCTAACCCTAACCTTAACCATAATCATAACCATAACATTAACCCTAACCCTAACCATAATTATAACTCAATATTTAATTATAACCCTAACCATAATCCTAAACCTAACCCTAATATTAACCTTAAACCTAACCCTAACCCTAACCTTAACTCTAGTTGGGTGATCCCACAAAGCTGGTTTACAATTTCTAGGAGATTCTATTTTTTGCTGAAATCACATATTTTTAGAAAATATAATGATTTAAGCCTTTAAAAGTTCCATTTAAATCATTCCAATTGAAGAGGGTTTGATCAAACTACCTTAGATTAAACCCCCTTGGATATAACCCCGTTAGTTTTAAACCATACCTATAACAGAGTCTCCTTTACACCTATCAAAATGGTGATAAAAAACCACTTTTGATTTACCTTTTGGGGGATCAAATGAATTCATTTAAAAAAAATTTTTTGTAAGTATGTATTCCTTATTATAAGCTTCCCAAAAAGGATAATTTTAAATAAATTTAATTTAATTATTATATTTATTTTTTATTTCTTATGAATGTAGGTTTTTAGCTGAAAATCAAGCTCTTTGTTTTGCACATGTGGAAAAATAGAAGATTATCAAAAAAAATTTGAAAAATATGAGTGCACCAGATTGAATTCCTTGATCCAACAAAAAAAAAATGAATTTCGATACATACAAAAAAGCTACGTGTTATGGCCAACCTATGTCTAAATTATAATTGGTTTGACTTGAGAAACTTGATTAAGGAAAAAATATTCAATAAAAACTATCTAACCAAGTGGAAGCACTAGATATCAGAGTTACAAATCTAAATTTGAAAGAATTAGAATTTTATCCTTCATGGAAAAAAAGTTATGCATTATACGATGAGCGTCACTCCTAAAAAATGTTGTTTTTTGAAAAAAACTAGTTTTTGAGGGAGATGGAAAAAGAGGTGCAATCTGATTCCAAAATTTTTGAAAAAAATATATTTAGAATCTACAGAGAAAATGTCACGAAACTCTAGTTTGCATCATCTTCAAATTCCTCATAGTTTAGCCGCTATAAGTGCCTGAAAGTGAAGATTTAGTTAGAAAAACTTATTTCAGTGTCTAGTTTGGCCAAAAATTGTAAACCACTATTGTGGGATCACCCAGTTATAACCTTAGCACTAACCCTTACCCTAATTATATCTCTAACCATAATTTTAACTTTAATCCTAGTCCTAACCCTAAACCTAATCACAACCCCAACCCTAACCATAACCCTAACCATAATCATAAACCTAAACCCTAATTTTATCTCTAATTGTAACACTAACCATAACCCTAATTATAACCTTAACCCTAAACTTTACCCTAATTGTAACCACAACCCTAACCTTAACCTTATCCCCAACCCTAACTCTTATTCTAACTCTAACTCTAACCCTAACCCTAACCCTAGCCCTAACCTTAACCCTAACCCTATCCCCAATCTTAACTCTAATTTCAACCATAACCCTAATTATAACACTAACCTATCCCTAACCCTAATCCTATTTCATTTAATGTCATACATGTGTCGTGAATGCTACTAGCATATATATTTAATAATATATATATAATATGTCAAGAGATATCCTTCTCAAGGAACCTATTTTTTAATCAATTTCTCACATAAAAGTACAATAGGTGTCTCAAGAAGGATATCTCTCGACATAATTTATATATATTATTAAATATATATGTGCTATTCTACTCTCTCATATTGCCTAAGATTGGGAAAGTAGTGTAAATGAAGTCAAATTACTTTGTGATCCCCACGACATAAGTAACTCCATGAATGCCACTATAATTAATATTCTAAGTTATAAGGAAAACAATAAAATAGCAATATCTCTCAAACACCTACATGGTGTTTAAGTACCCATTCATAAGATTTGGAAGGGACAAAATTAGTACATAAGATTACAAGGTTAATACCACATTTTCATAACAATCTACTCAAACCAAGATCTATGAAGAATATTCTATCTTAAATGAAGATAACTAAGATACTTTAGTTGATGGGTCTACTTTGGGGGACTATTATATACTTAAATGGGATTAATACCTAATTAGGATTTGAGATATTTAAACTTGATCACTATGTTTATTTTAATGGTGATTTTATTGGTTATTGCTTATAATTTAATGACATGTTATTTATTGGCAAAGGGAAATGTTTAATTTTAGAATTAAGATCTTAGCTCTTAGTAAAGTTTAAAATGAACGATCTTTATGCAGAAAAAAACATTATTGGGATGGAAAACATAAGAGATGGAGAGAACTCAAATTATGGCTTGGCTAGAGTAGGTATGTCAATTTAGTTTAGAGAGGTTTAACATGTAGGATTATAGACCATTATTTATTTCTATTATAGTGGAAATGAATTTATCTATGAAATTTTTTCCTACATCCCCTTTAGAGATGGAAGATATGAGTGGAGTGTCTTACTAAAGTGTATTTGGAAGCTTAATGTATGTTATAGTGTGTACTAGAATAGACATTACCTAAGTAGTGGGAGTATTTAGTCGATATAAATCTAATATTAGTAAAGTTTATTGGGATGTGGTTAAAAGAGTTTCCATATATTTGTGGGATACTTCAAGTTATTCCTTGTGCTTCCATGATATGAAGATAGGTATTCCCTAGATATTCATGGTTATGTAGATTTAGGCTAGGCAAGTGATGTCAACAACAAAAGATCCACACATTATGTTTTTACTCTATTCATTGGAGTTATTAGTTGGATGAGTAAGTGATAGGATATTATCACTTTGTCCACAATAGAGGTAAAGCATATGAAGGTAATGTATACCTATAATGATGTCATTTGGATTAACATATTATGTTCATATATTAGGTTAAAACAAGGATAGTTATCATTTCTTGTGATAGTCAGAGTGTGATCTACCTAGTGAATAACTTAACTTTTCATACCAAAACCAAACATATAGATGTTCAATATCACTTTGTGAGATACATGATTGAGGATGGTAGGGTGAAGCTATATAAAGGTAGAAAATTTGATGAACATTATAGATGTATTGACCAAACTCATGGGCACAAAGAAGTTTAGATGGTTTTCAATTTCTATGGGCATCTTTGTGCCTCACAATGGATTCCATGATGGTATGTTACCCATAGACTCTTGAAAGGTATTTTAAAAGTGGGAGAATGTTGGTAATTATGGTGTCTCAACCTTTGTAAATACTAAATTAATTATTTAATATTTAATATTTTTCATAATTACACATCATAGTTTAATTATTTTTTTATTTGATATGTATGTTATATCTTAAATGGGGCATTCAAAAATATTTAAGGCATCTAATTCCAAGGCTTATACCTTTTAAATTATTATTTCTAAGTCATTATAGATAAATATAGTAGATCTAGAGAGTTCCCCTCTTTTATGGGATTCTATTACAAGTTATAATAGAATCTTATAATGCATAAGAGCTAAAAATAGGAGGTATTTTAGAATCATGACCAATAATGAAAATATTTATTGTTTTTCATATGGTGCCTAGTTTGAGATAGGTTGGGTGCCCATGTTGAGTGGTTCAAAAAGTGAGTTACAAATGATTTATTAGTTTA
Organism: Sequoia sempervirens; assembly: GCA_007258455.2. Classification (NCBI taxonomy): domain Eukaryota; kingdom Viridiplantae; phylum Streptophyta; class Pinopsida; order Cupressales; family Cupressaceae; genus Sequoia; species Sequoia sempervirens. Next base: position 135,758 of record VDFB02029069.1, read on the forward strand.
CTATTTTTAGTAGGTGATATGGAATCTTAATGTGTGGCATTGGAAATTATTCTCAAGTTGGATACCAACTTTAGAGAGTTTCATGAATGGTTTTTAAAATAATTTGTTGTTTCCCAAATTTTTCATTGGTCTATAAATTAGTACTTGAGGAAGTGGTTTCATATGGGACATTTGTAAGTATATAGGTGTTGTTGGAATATTATCAAAATTATTTCAAGTTTATTGATGGTGATTTTTTTTTGTAAAGAATTACATTGCAAGTGTAATGTAATCCTCTTTTAAATTTGATAATACATTGTGTAGGTTTTGGAGTGTGAGGTTTTTATCCCAAAATGGTTTCCCCCATGTAAATTATTATGTCATGGTCTAATTATTTATCTATTTGAGATTGTATTCTTTATTTTTTTATTAAGTTTTGATCAAATTTTAAAAAATTATACATCACTCACTTCAATATTATCATAGGAAGCTAATTTCACATTCCTTGCTTCCTTACACTTACCTCATATAACTATAATTTTTCAATGGCGGTTTGGTTGAGAATGATGATGTTAGTCAAAGACACCTCAAATCTTTATGGTTTCTTTCAACCCTACTTAATTTGGAGTCAAACCCTTTTAAATAATTTTTAACCTCAAATATATCTTTAATATTTTTCTAATTATCTTCTTTTAACTCGATCCAAATATCATATTGGGACTATTCCCCATTAACCTATTGATTTAGTGAGTTACATATAATATTTAATCTCTCATTTTTGTTGATAAACCATTTGATTTAGTTAGTTACATATAATTTTTAAATATTCACCTTACTAAAGAGATTCCCTTTATGGACTATATTACCTCATCCTCTAGTAATTTTTGGCACCAATAATCCCCTTGCCTTTGATTCCTTCAATATTCTCATCATCCATCACAAATATCACTTGAAATTTAACTTCCTGATCCTATCATTCCCCTTATTTTCCTTCTAAAATAAAACAACATTTCCCTTTCTTTCCCTAGTCCTAAGCCCCAAATCATCCTCCTTATTTAAGGGGATTTTTAAGGTAATAGATTTAAGGAAGGATTATACCTTTCCAAAAGAGGACTAAAATGGTTCAATAACATGCCAAGGGGACTCTGTAATCTTTACCTTCACATAAGACTAATGAATTGGTAAATCAAATAAATCAAGCTTTGGTGCAATAGAATTGCAACCTTATTTAGTCAAAAATCAATCACAAAAAACTTCAAGGGTGTAAGTAGGTTATTTATAAAAGATAGCCAACCTCCTATGTTTTAAGTAGTTAAGAAAAAATTAAAATGGTAGGAAAAGATGCTATTGTACTTGAATCATAGAATTATTTATTTTATCAATTGAGTGCTCACCTTGTCCCACAACCTAGGCAAAGACTTTCTATGATAACATATTCGAATTCTTACAATATTCTCCTTACCTCCTAAAAACATATATATCTTCTTTATTTTAGTTTTCCCTACCTTGAAATCCCTCAAACCTTCCATAGATAATCCTATACAGCCTTTTCTATACTTACCTCAATCACATTTAAGGTAATATGTATAACATTTAATTTTTTACCCTTCCAAGATCTAGAAAATTCCATTAACAATTTTTTTTATCCATTAATACTTTACAAGAAATGAGTTATTCAACCTATCCTTAAAATACATCAATTGCTAATTTCTTCATAGGAGGAGGGTTTAATTCAAAGCCTCTCGTACTCATGCTATTAGAGTAGCACCCAAGTCTCTAAAAATATCTTTCTTCCCAATATATATCTCTTGAAGAATATTAGGAACCTTAATACCCCTATATAAAATCCTCATCATCCACCTAACCAAATCCTTAGCAATGTATAAACCATAGTGATCTTGGATGAACTTAAAAATAAAAAGACAATCCAAATTCTTACATTTCCTACAAAATAATAGTTTCAAGATTGTCAAGATCCTTGGTACGAAGAGCTCTAATCATCTTATAAGAGCCTTGGGAAATCCTATTGAGGGAAATACAAATGAGATAATTAATTTGGTGAATACATTAATTATTATACAAGACAACTATAATATAAAGGTTTTGTGTTGTAAGGACATTGATTGGAAGAAGAAAATAGAAGGGATTGTAATAAATCCAAGTTGTTATATGTCTATTTATTATGTCATGTGCTTTTTTCTCGTAATAATGATGCTTGTATAATTTTTTATTATCATAATTTTCTCATCAGAACTTCTTTTGTTCTAAGTGTTATTTATACTTTTTAAACTTCTACAAATTTATTTCTTATATAATTTAATTCCTATAAAAATGATCATCATCCTTATATATCTTAGTTTCTTAACATTAATTTTTGTATGGATGTGTTTCAAGTGGAGTGGTAGAATTGAGGGGTAGCAAGGACAATCCAATTCATGTGTACATGTATGTGTACATGTACGTATACGTGTATGTGTATGTGTATGTGTATGTGTGTGTATCTGTATGTGTATGTATGTGTGTATGCATGTATATCTATGTGTGTGTATGTATGTATTCATGTGTGTATATATGTACATAAATATACACTTACACACACACACACATCTTAACTAGTTCTAAAACAAAACAAAATCGTTTTAAATAAAAAATAGTTCTAAGTAGCTTATAAGAAAAAAGAAAAAATCTTTAGTAAATTAAACTACTCAAGATTGATAGCATTACACATTTTTTAAAATCAAACAATAAAATGACTTTTAAATAAATAAAATAACTATTAATTTATATTTTAAATAAATCTTAATTTTAGATTTGTAAATACTCTTTGTAGTCTCTCAATTTAAATATTATAGTTAGAAAATCATTTTTTTAAGAATATGGTTACACCATCGAATTCTAGGAAATGCAAAGTAATAAAGAGAAAAAATGTTTTTTGTTATTAATTTTTATTTTTATTAACAATTTATTTACTTGTTTAAATAATAATATTAGATATGAGATAATAATAGATGATAAAATTATGGGAAATATGTTAATAGAATGTAATAAATTTAGAAATATGAAGTTATTAGAATTAGAAGTATTATCATATAATAATAAGTGTCACCTAGTGGGGAGTTTGTCCTTGCAGTATTGTAATAATAGTATTTGTTGGCTAGTCGATATATGAGTTATGGTATACTAATTCATGTGTAGACCGGATAATAATTTAAGATTAAAATATTTTTGCAAGTTGAATGTATCACAATTTTATTAAGGAACAAATATTTGTTGAATATTGATGAGCAAATGATTAGTTAGTAAAGAGCCTTCTTAGATTTATTGACGATTTTGAGCTTGATAGTAAGACCCTCATAATATAATTGAACTTGAGTTTGTTTGATATTCAATTATATATAAATGTTATATGCAGTGGAGAGTAATTGTCTTCATAGTAGTGTAATAAGAAGAGTATTTTTTGTCTAGTTGATAGATGGTCAAGGCAACGAATTAGAGGTAGGCTAGATAGTAATTTAAGATCAAAAAAATCTTGCAAGTTGAATGTATCATAATTTTACTAGGTTAATGAATATTATAGTTGTTAGGGTTGACCTTAACTCATTCATAATAGGCACAATAATGACTAGCATAGTTGAAGTTGAGTTTGTTCATTAGAGTAAATCTTTGTAAAGTATTGATGAGCAAATGTACTGTTTGTAAAGAGTCTTCATAGTTTTATTAGTTGATTTTGAGTTTTATAGCCAAATAAAATAATTCTTGAGCAATTCTAAAATTTTAAATAAAAAAAAATTAAAGTAAATAAAATAATTTGAGAATAACTTATAAGAAAAAAAATCAGTTACAAAACAACTTAATATTGATATCTTAGACATATTTATTAAAATATTCATACTAATTTTATTACGCTAACAAGAGTTTTATAATGGACAACAAGGAACATAATACTCAGACATATATTTAAAAAATCAAACCATAAAATACCTCTTAAGTAAATAAGATAACTCTTAAGGAAATAAAAATAACTCTTTAAAATAAAATAATTATTAAATAATATAAATTAAGTCCATTATTGACAGATATGAGGTATATACATGTAAACATTTAGTTCACACAAAACATTTACATTCATACATGTAACATAAGAATTTGGATATATCATCCTCACCAATTAACACAATAAATTTAACTATAAAAGTATTAAATAAATATATTTATTACACCAACAACACAATTCAAAATAATTATTAATATAAATATTTTATTTTATACTATTATACTTGTCATATAACCTTAGATTTTACTTCAAATTCAATTATTTTAAATAGCTTAAAGTTATCTTCTCTATATTGTAGATTGTCTTCTATTTTTTGACATAAACGATCAATAGTCAAATCCACATCAGCTATAAATCCATGTTTGTAAGATTTTGACACACATGTGTATATCATGGTCACCAAGAGAATCTAGATCAAATTGTCTATATAAATATAGATATAATATAACTATATAATTTGATGAAAAATATAAATATCAATGTATTAATTAAAATATTAATAATTATTGTAATGCATATCAATATATTATAATCAATAATATAATGGAAGGGGAAAGGACCCTAACTCAATTGGTTGAAAGCATCTTGTTGCAAGAAAGTGGTCACGAGGTCCAATCACACCACTTATTAGATCAAATTATACAACCTCCCACTAGAATATTAGACCAAGAATGCCTGACAAAAATTAGAAGATCCTTGGCCGCCACTTGTAGCAGAGTTGGGGTTTTCTCCCCCATGGTCACAGGTTTGACTCTACTTCGTAGAGGGGAAGGCAAGGGTCAGTAATTGTGTTTCTTTCTTGCTCCACTGACTTGGGGTATAGGAACGGACTTTGATAATAAAATAAAAAAATAGAAGATCCCTTAGCACCTTAGTAGACTTGAACACAACAATTTTTTAGAGAAACTAATACATCTATGCCATAATTAAGGTGGTGGAAATATGTGAGATTCCAAACAAAATAACCCTAACATTAGCTTCCAAAGAATGGATTCAAACAATTAAAATTGAAGAAGAGATTTTTGTATGAAGACAAGAGAATAAACCATTCATCTATAATGTTCATTTGCTTCCCATCTCAACCAGATAAAAATGTGTTCTAAAGAATATGAGAAATAAAAATTCATCAAGCACAAAATAAAAAGATGATGTTATGAATTAATTGGTGGTCCTTCATGTTCCTCCAATAAAAAAATGAATGCAGCTCTCAACCAACCCACATCCTCCTTGGGTCTTGTCATCCTTATGGTGCAAGACAACTAAAGTCTAGATCCCAATGGTAAAACCCTTGAGACTACTTAGGTGGATTCAAACTGGGAGAATGAAGATTCAATGGAGTAGGATGATATTGGGCTAGTATATGATCATATGATAAGCCAATCAGCTTCCAAAATTCTCAAGCCAAATTTAAAAGAAAACAAAAATCAAGGAAAGAAAACCAATAAACAAAGATGGGCAGAAGAGCTACTAATGAAGTACAAACTACTATTTAAATAAGCTTTTACTAAACACTAAGGGAGGCAACCCCTCCCTTAGGAAGCCATAATTATTACTACATAGAATTTTAGGGGTTTAAATGCCCCTAATAAATCCGCTTACTTAAGCATCACTTGCATATAATAAGTGCCAACATTATCATGCTCCAGGAATCAAAACTTACAATAGAGGAAAGAAAAAGGTTTTTGTCTTTGTATAATGGCTAGGATGGTAAGTTCGTTCTAGTAATCAATGCTTCTAACAACATTGGTATTCTTTAGAGACCTTTATGTTTCATGGTGGAGATCCTCTAAGAATACCAATGCTAGTTGGTGACCCAAACTTCTTGCCTAAGTTTAAATCTATCATTCATACTCAACATATATGGGTCTATCAAAATAGAAGACAAACTCTAAGTGTTGAACCAAATCAAAAAATATATATCTTCTTTTAATTTGTATTTTGTTTTTGATAATGTAAGCAGCATTTACAGGGTGTTGTACCCTACATAGAGAGCCACAAGGGCCAAAAATTCCATATCAAAAAAACATTATCTTAAACACCAAACCAAAAAATGCCTAACTAAACCCAGACGGAGACTGACATCACACATGGACCAACAACAAACTGGTAGCATACTAGCTGGCCTTCTCCCAATTCTTGGACAACAGTTGAACCAAATCATCACAGACCCACTCCTGGCGGTCCTCGGTCTTCTTTATCCCCATTTCATCCTTCATGGTAGCCGACAGGTTGCTGGTGACATAGTGAATCAACTTGACAGTGAAACAGGTCAACCCAAGGAGCTTTTTGTCCAAGATGTCCAGTCTATTTCTCTGCATACCAATCTCCTCCTCGCTGCCCGTAGTGTAGATGGGATCATTCTGTTCAATCTCCAGCGGCTCCAACGAATGGGAGGCTGAACCCTCTTTCTGAGGTAAACCACTGTCAGGAACAAAGGAGGGACCTCTAGATTTCTCCTCATCCTCGTCCTCTGAAACCTCTTTCACATCGCTTCCTTTGTTGTTAGACAGCTCCTCTTCAGTATCCAAATCTTGAATTTGCACTTTTTTCTTGTTTTTAGCCAGCCTGCCAGAGCGCCTAATGATGGCATTGCAACCAATAACCAGGGTCTCGCAACCACCGTATCCCCCAAGGAATCCTTGCTCACAATATTATTTCCTTTATTAGGAGGCACCTTCTCCTACATACCTTTCTTTTTTAAACCAGGCCTACTAGGGGTCTTAGTAGGGGTAGATTTTAGATCGCATAAGCTAACAGCCGCATTGGTTTGAGCAGCACCATCAACACCCTTATGTTTTTTTGTAGCAGGTTTGGGTTTCTCAGCAAGGGCAGGGTGACTCTTTCTGATAGGGCCTTTAGATTCGGCTGTGGAAAAGTTGGGCACGGTGGGTGGCTCAATTTCCTCAATATGAACAGCTGATATAGGTTTCAAAGGGCACAAAGCCAAGTGGAAATGGTAGAGTCTTAGGATAAGACCCTGATGGAGAGGCAAATGAGTAGGTTCATTGGGGTTAGTAGCAACTAAATCAATACATTTTTCAACCAAATTTTCAAGGTCCATAAGCAGGTAGAAGGGAAATCTCATAAAAACCTTATGCCTAAGATGATTTAACAAGGGAAAATGGTAGCAGTAAAAAGTCTTGTACCTTCCCTCCAGCATAAAATTCTTTATCAGAGCAAGGCACACCTAGTTCCATAGATGTGGAAACGCCTCCCGTTCAAACCCAGACTGGTTGCACATCGACGCCTCCTCCCCCACAAAAAAATTATTCATACTGTCATTGTCATGGGTCTTAGAATGTTTAGGATGCTTCATACCAGTGCACTAGAGACCCGTAGCCTGCACTATAACTTCCTCCTCCACCATGAAGGAGATGCCACCAATGGTAACATGATGATTCTTCCACAAATTAACAAACTAGGTCGACAGATTAGGGTCGTGACCCACGAGCCTCTCCATCATAGGATCAATCCCACCTTCAACGCAAATGTGCCATACTAGAGGGTCTTTGCAAAATTCGTTTCAGTTATCTGGTTCAGTCCGCACCCTTTCTCCTCCAGCGTTAATCACTCTGTAAGACCAAGAACTCTGCAAACAAAGAAGGTTAGGGAAAATAGCAATGTGGAAAATTCCCCACACAATTAGGCATTTAAGTCGCGAACGGTAAATTTTGGTAATCCATCCAATGGACAGATCACACGCATAAGCATAATAA
>VDFB02029069.1:143606-158889 GCA_007258455.2 Sequoia sempervirens
TTGTTTAACCTTTCAACAACTCCATTTTGTTGTGGAGTATAAGACGTATTCTTATGTCTTTTAATTCCATGGTCTTTGAAGTACCTTTCAAAATCTACAAAACATAACTCACCACCATTATCCGTCCTCAAGCATTTAATTTTCCTTCCAATCTAATTCTCTACCAAGTTTTTAAACTCTTTAAACTGACTGAACACTTTTGATTTACTCTTAAGAAAGTACACAAATGCCCTTCTTGAATAATCATCAATAAAGGAAACATAATATCTAGACTTCGATAACGAAGGAACATTCACTAGACCAAATACATCAGAATGAACACAATCTAGTACACTAGAAGATTTATGAGGACTTGAATAAAATGAAACGTGATGTTGCTTTCCATAAATACAATGTTCGCAAAAATCAAACTCAAGTTTGCAATCAACATGCCCTTCAACAATATTTTTAAACCTTTCTCACCTATGTGACCGAGTCTATGATGCCACAGCATGGTCTTCTCCACTAGGAGTTTCACCTCCAAGGAATTTACACCCAAAGGAGCTTCATTCTCTTTCTCTACACGAGCAGCTTGACTTTACAGAGACGTTGTTACATTGAACAAGATGTGCATCCAACTTGTACAGAGTGCCTATGTGTACACCCTTAGCCAGCACCATTGCACCTCTAGTCATCTTACAACCTCCACTTGAGAAAGAAACTTGCATGCCAGCATCATTCAGCTTACTGACCGAAAGCAGGTTACGAGCCAAACTTGGTATGTGCAGTACATCACCAATCCCTTTGATTCTTTCATCCGGGAATTGGATTTTGAATCTTCCATGGTCAACAATCTCCAGAGATGAATCACTTGCCAGGTACACCTTTCCATCATCATACTTTTCATACTTAGTGAACCAATCTCTGTGAGATGTCATGTGAAAATACGTACCTAAGTTAATCAGCCAGACATCATCTGATGCCTGAGTCACCAAGGCTGCAATGAAGACATATGCATCACTCTAAGAAGAGTCATTATCTGAGGAGTTATTCTTCTTCTTTTTCTCCTCCTTACAATCCTTTCGGATATGACCAGACTGCCCACAGTTCCAGCATTTCACCTTGGACTTCTTACCAAGAGACTTTGATCTCCCTTCAAATTTGGATTTAGACTTCTTGTCCTTCTTCTTGCCTCTCTCCTTTGATCTACCTCGAACAACAAGAGCCTCCTTGGCCATCTCAGAAGACTTCCTCCACATTTCTTCTGACAATAGTGAGGCAACCACTTCTTCAATCTTGAAAGTAGTTGTTGTACTTCCAATAGCCATTACTAGATGGTCCCAAGTGTCAGGTAAGGAACATAATAGAAGAATATAGCAATCCTCCTCCTCTATTTTTACACCCACATAGGCCAACTAAGCAACAATCATATTAAATGAATTCAGATGGTCTTCTATAGATGCACCTTCTTCCATCTTCAAGGAATACAACTTCTTCCTCAAGAATAACTTATTCACTAGAGACTTTCCTTGATAAATGTCACCAAGTTTCTTCCATAATGAAGACACAGTCTTCTCCTCATGGATGTTTAGGAGTATAGAATTGGCCAGACAAAGTCTTATCAACCCTCTATATTTTTTGTCTACGAGGTCCCAATCTTCTTGTTTCATACTTTGTGGCATAGTTCCAAACACAACAATCTAGAGGTCTCTATCCACCAACAAGTCTTCCATTTTGATTTTCCACAACTCAAATTTATCACCATTGAAATTTTCAATTTCTACTTTGCTTGATGTACTTTCCATCTTAAACAGTAAACAAAGTAATTGGTTCTTCTTTTGTAAGACTCCCACTAAACAATATTAGTATAAAAAACCAGCCCTACTCACAAGGATAACACAACTGGCCAGGCTCTGATGCCACTTGTAAGGAAAGCGACAATGCGGAAATGCCTTCCTAATGCAAAATCCTTAGGAGAGAAGTGCAAAAAACCATTCATTTAACAATTTACATACATTTGAGATGTACATTCACGACAAACAAAAAAATATCACACATAGAGGTAACACCAGATATACGTGGGAAAACCCTTATGGGAGAAAAACCCACCACACCAAGTAAAGTCACTTTGTATTACAGTAAATAAATTACATACAGAGTTACAAACTTCACTCTTAGATGTTAACTCACAGTAGCATCACCTTGGTCGACCTCCAGACACTCATACAATTCGTCTCACTCACTCACTGTTTCAATGCTCATATGACATACAATGAATTCTAACCACCAGCCAACAACCATTAGGGTTTCATTTAATTGACATTACTTCACCGACAAGCTTGCTCCATCTTAGGTTACACACACCACCATGCAGCACGCATCGAGCCGCCCAACATTAAATTTCAGTTACAGAGAACATTACTATTTTTGCACTCTATCAACCCTCAAGTTAGTTCATGCAATAAATGCAAACATATCGCTAACAGAAAATGCAGCTTTCAGCTAATGATTGTTGATTTACAACAGCAATGTAAAATGAAGAAATGAAATCATGCCATGTGTCGACATATCACTCGTCCATCACATTTGACTATTACACCAAACTGTCGGTCATTCTTTGTGGTCTCCACCAAGACATGCGTACACTGCTTGTGCAATTCTAGAGAATCGAGATGGGAATCTACAATATTCGCAACAAGTCTCCCAGAAAAGACTTAAATATTTCACTCCCAACCTCCAAGTCAGCATCGACCTCCACTATTCGGCGTACACCTCAGTAGTCAACCAAGTTCACGCTTGTTCACCCATGGTCCACTCACCACACTATCGCTACACAGTTAGAAGGCTCCCGCAATACGGTGGTATACCGCGCCACCACTAGCCATCCAAAAGACTCTGACAATATGGTGGTATACATCGCACTACTGCTCGACTGCTAGAAGGTTCCTGCAGTATGGTGGTATACACCGCACTACCGCGTCTCAGCCAGAAGGATCCCACGGTATGGCGGTAACCGCGCTACCACACCTCTCACAGTCACCAAGCGGTACAACGGTATAAGCATGAAAGTGATTCTTAAGCAATTCTGAGCTTATCAGTGACAGAAGCAAGGTTATACCAATGAGTTTGAGACACATTTTCTCAACACTTAGTACCACTAACACCCATCAAATCAACTAAAATAGCCTACAAAAACCATAAAACTAGAAGAGCATTAAAATATTAGCTACCACTCGCTACAACTCACACACCACTAACCACAATCTCATAAAAACCCCAAATCCCCTTCCAATCTTCACATATTGCCACTATGAGATTAAAGCACTCAATGAGAAAAGTTAGAGAATTCCCCAAGAAAGTTCTAAGAAAAAAATGACAATCTCACAGGAAGCAATCCCTAGAATAGGCATTCCCACAATTATCCACATTTCTAAAAATCCTAGACCAGTGTTCAAATGAATCCCCTTCAAAGAAAGGCTCAATGAAAAAGATGGAGCGCTCTCATCAGTTCCACACAATGTAGTTCACTTGGAGGATGTGAGAAAATATATGCACAAACCCATGGTTGAAATCAACCACACTAAGATGGAATAGCTCCACCAAAAATTGTTGATGGAGGAAGGGAAAACATATAAATAAGAATATATGGAGATTGGACAGAAAAGTTGGGATGTATGGAAGGATTTTTCAAAATTTTGCATGGAAGAAGAATGGGTGCAAATTGTCCTGATTTGGATACACGATGATCTCATGTACCTTGAAAAAATGTACAAAATTACAAAGGAAGCCATCTACGCCATGACCAAGATAAGAAGGGTCAGAGGGATCCTCGCCAAAAAGGCTATCAAAAATAGTAAAGTGGAGAAATTAATCGGAGCCATGTTCGACGGCTAGAGTGTAAGCCTAAAAACAATTACAAATCCAGGTGTCAAATATGTAGCAATGGGTATCGCTTACAAGGTGTACTAGGCCAACTAGGAGGACTATGCCACTGCCACCGCCGTCCACACCACCTATCGGATGGTTGTTGAAGGTAAATATTTTGATTTGTGTGAGGTCATACACGAGCAACTAATGGAGAACTTGCAGAAGATCAAGAACTCCAAGTATCATTTCTAGTATGACACTCATTATCTGCTTGATGTTCTATTTCCTAAATGAACTACTGAGTTTCAAAGGAAAAATTTAGAAAATAGACCAGACCGTAGCAGCCCAAATTAGGGACTATACCCACCAGTATGCTAACTTTGAGGCTAGGAAAACAACTTATAAGGGATTTTTCAAGTACTTCTAATACCAAATGCAATTTTGGAGTTGGGTTCCCTATGTATCGACCAAACAGTATGAGAACACAATAAAAAATTTCATTGATAAGGATTTCACATACATGGAAGCTTTCAAACCCCGCATAGTATGTATTCCAACACTCTCGTATGAGATCACAACACAAGAAATCGATGCATATGTAACAACCTTGCTTTGAAACCCAAAGGACACCACTGCTCCTAGATTCAAGACATGTCAATAGGTAATAGACATGAAGATGGAAGAGGAGGCCCAAGAGCAAAAGGAAAAGAAGAAAAAGAAAGCACAAAAACAAGAAGGACCGTAACCCACTGCCGCCACTTTGACATGCTATGAATCCTCTTGTGGAAGGACCACAAGGTCCTAGGACACCCCTTTGGGACTATTGGCGGGACTTGCAACATCAATATTGATTGCTCTTCCTTCAGGTCAACCATCACAGACACCAAAATGAAGGAATATAGGGTGGTTGTAACCCCACCGACCATATATTCCTCTTGCCCAGTTGGAAAGTAGTTACAGTCCATCCTCCCCAAGCAAGAATGAAAGCCTAGAGAAAATGAAATCTATTTCTTGTCCACTTCCTAACTAAGGGTGTAATAGGGTGGCACCCCCTCTTTGGATTGGCCTCGTGGATGGGATCCTCTCCTACTTTTGGAGGGACTAACTTAGGAACCTGTCATCCTTCACCCCCAATTGGCTCCTTCATTAATGGTATGCTCAAGCTAGAGTTGGTCGAAGGGTAAAGCAAAAATCTACCAAGCCAAACTTGATTTTGAGGAACTAGAGGTCGAAGAGATCTCTAATGAAGAGTACAAGGTAGAGAAACCTTTGCAAAGGAAGAAACAAACAAGAAGAACCTCTGAGACTTTTCCAATCAAACTGAAGTCCAAGGAGAAAGCAAAGCATTTAAGGAGACACCAGAACAACAACCTCTAACACTTTTCGTAGAGCCGATAAATGTGTTGGAAGCATTCAATGAGCTATTTCCAACCATGGGATGCTACCACAGATCCTAAAAAATGTATGAAGAATATGATGAAAACAATCAAGATAGAATAGTCTAGAGTTTGACAAGGTACACCAGTTACTTGAATAAAGTCTTGAGGAAACTATGGAGGGTTTCCTTGATGAAAACATTGCAGCAATAAGGGAAAAAATGGCTAAATCCTTGGCTTGGTATGAAAAAATCAAAGAGCAGGCCATCTCTACAGTCAGCACCAATATGACCAATGAACAATGAGCACAAGCAAAAGAGTTTCAAACAAAACAATGTGTTGATAGATTAATGCAAGATGATTCAGATGATGCAGATGCTCTCTAAAAAGAAATAGAGGAAGCAACCCATAAATTATATGATACAATGAAGAAGAACCCAAAACAAGGGCCAACACAAGAAGAAGATGTTGTCTAGGAAGTCAGAAACAAAGAAACTATTTCTCAAGAAGTTGGAGGAGAAAATGTTGTGCAAGAAATCAAAGGGCAGGAGAATATTCCTCCAGAAATTGGAGAAGAAGAAAGATAGAAAAACCAGAAGCAAATGTAGAGAAAGCTAGGGAAGAACCAAAGAAGGATCAAGATGACTCTAGAGAGGTATCCAACCCTTGAATACCATTTCCATAATTAAGAACTTCTTAGCTAAATAACAGAAAATTCAACTAGTACATTCTCCCCAATTACTGCAAGTTCCACTAGTCGGTTCACAAGTGAATCTCTCTAGGATGTCACTTATTCAAAAAATACAGTTGGGAGAAATTTTTCATGCAATAGCTAGAGAGGATCTCTTACAAGAACATGTCCAACAAACTGAAGAACTCTGGGAAGCCATAGATACATTATAAAAGTCCATTCCACGTGTTTCTAAGGATTAGTCCCTCCCCTTGCCACAACAACTACATCAATTGGTCATCGAAGCACAAACTAACCTTATATCACATAAGGATAGCATCAAAAAGGAAGCCTAGGATGAGCTCATCAAGCACAACACCTAACAGTTTATCAAGAGGTGAATTTCTGCACAAACTCAATTGGAAATCCAACTCCAACAAACGGAGAATAGTATTAAAGTTGCCAGGGTAATTTACCACTTCTACCTACAATGGCCTAACACAACAAAGAACTTTCGAGACCAAATCACACTAACAAAAGAGAAAATAATAAAGATGAGTTATGACCCCTTGTAGGATCCCATCAACACAACAAGGGATAACATTGAGCACTTGCACATCCAACTTCAACAGCTCCACACACAAAGAGAACTACTCAAGGAACAACTGTAGTAGTTGAGGGATATAGTTAATAATGATCTGAGGTTTTTTTAGTTGATTTTGAACAAAGAAAAATGAATAGCTAACAATATCACAATTCCCACCACCCTATCAGAAGCTGAATGGACTCTAGCCCAATTCCAAGAACAAATTTGTACCCTCCTTCAGGCATAGGCACACTGGACGACTACATTGGCCCAACTCCAAGTGGAATACCATAACATCCTTCCCATGTCTTGAGGAAAAGATATTATTTTAAAAGGGGGGATGATGTTACTAAGTCAAAGGGTAGAATAGAGCATACCGACAATAGACCAATAAAATGCTATGGTACCGAAAAAAGATAGTAGCCACGAGGAAGATGAAACATCCCTTCAAGGAAATGAATGCATATATGTAATAGATAGGAGATATAGGATAGATAGAGAAGAATATATAGGATAGAAGATATATGATAAAATATATATGTGACAAAATATACCAATAGTACTAGAGGAGAGACTAGACCTACCCATTTTTTACCTGTTATGATATATATACAAAAGGAGTTATAAGGAAGATAAGTGTGTTATGGATGTTTAAATAATTTCTTTTGTTAAGTATGCTATTGTCTATTATGAACACTTATAGATTCCTATTACTTTCTTGTTTCTCTTACTGTATCCTCTAGGGTATGAACTAACTACTTAGAGAATACTAGGGTTTAGATCCTTCCAAACTGTACTACCCCCATTTCTCTTGCCAACAGGAGGAGACAATGAACAAATGCTGCTAGAAGGTGGCCTCATGGAAAGTCCTATGGCTCTTATTCCCCAAGAAAATCCAAATGGCTAAGATTGTGCTATCTACAATTCCCATTTACTAATTATCAAGCACCCAAATTAAAAATAAATCTAACATTCTATTAGAAGGCATGCTAAAAGGTTTCTTTGGGAAGGATCCAATGAAAATAAGAGAATTAACTTAATAGGTTGGGACACCACATGCAAAGGGAAAAAAAAAAAAAAATTTGGGGCCATAGAATAAAAAAGTAGAAAAAATAACATAGTTTTGGGGGAAAATTTTATTTGGAAGATGTTCAATAATCCTATTTCTTAATGGTGCCAAATTATCCAAAATAAATACTTAGATTCTAAGAAACCACCTGCATATTGACAAACCCCAACCTGCCCCAAGGTTCTCACATATGGAATTTTATGCAATAGTGTAAAAGTATGATTACAAATCATATTTCATAGGTCATTAATAATGGTTGTAAAGCATAATTTTGGGTTGATTCCTAGAATAATTTTCCTCCTCTGGCTAATATTCCTAGCCCCATGGTACACACAAACACCATCTTGTATATTAAGGGAGATATAATCAACTACCTTAATCTCAACATAAATTCTAATGGTAGGGATTGTTAATGGAAGAGTGTGGATGATTTTCATATCCCTTCAAACATGAAAAAGGGAACTAAATTAGAATAGATAAGAGGAAAGTCTTTATGAACAAAAAACAAGACAACATTATTTTGACAAGGTCAAAATTTGGAAACTACACTATAAAAACTAACTACGTATTATAGAATATCCTTAAACAAAGCTCTGATTGGTCAACTAAGCTATGCTGGAATAAATGGAATTTCCCCAAAGTTAGGGCCCTTGCATAGACTTCTCTTCATAAAATATTCTCCCTGGTGATTATCTCAAAACCATTGGAATTTATGGCCTTTTCATCATTTTCCATGCAAATCAAAGGAGGAAATAGTGAGCCATCTCCTACTCTCTTATCCTATAATAGGTGCATGTTGGGATTGGTTGAATGAATGTATGCCTTATCATGGAGCCCTTCCAAATGTCATCGTGGAAGTCTTCAAAGACTAGTCTAGAATTTGAAACTTGGTATGAGATGCATATGATTGTTTGGCCCTTCAATGCTCATCTTGCAAATATGAAGGGAACAAAACAATAGAATACTTAATAAAAAAATCTAGTATAGAAGGAATTATCAAGAAAATTGAAAATGACATTTGTGAGGTGGTCATAGAAAAATTAAAGTACTCCTCTTTAAGACCATTCTCAAATTGGGATGAAATGATAATGAAAAAATGGACTAACCTCAAATTCCTCAAGGTTCTATTACAAAAATTCATTAAAATAAGGTTAAAAGGGAAAAATTAAAGTGGTGGAGATTGAGACTAAATTTCTATAGTGCTTCTCACATACATATGGGAATCTCTATGGCAAGTATTGTAATAAGAAATGAGAATGGGGATTTGGTATGGGTTTCATCCAAAAAAACTACATACCAGAACCAATCATGAAGCAAAGTTTTTGGCCCTTTTAATTGGTTAAAAATTATGAAAAAGAGAAGGAATATCCGATACAGATGTGATATCAAAATGGTTAACCTATTCTAAGCAATTAAAATGCAATGGAAAACATAATGAAACACCTCATGATTAGCCTAAGGAATTTGTAAAATGCAAAAAGGAAAGTGTTAAATGAAGACAAATGATATACCTTCCTTCTTGCAGCTGAAACTCCTTGGTTGGCCCTTGATTTGGATTGATATGTATGCTCCTTGATGGCTCTTGATGTGGCTAAAAATGAAGGATTTGACTATATGTTTGGATGTAAATGCAAGTGAATGTAATTGAAGGCTAGATGAGTGCACAAAATGGCAGCATGTAGTTATAAAATGGCTAAGTCCCCTAAAATGCCTTAGAGGAGGGGGGAATTTATAGAGGATCTTGAATTCTCTAGAGAATTCAATGGTTGGGATTTATCCAACAAGGTCAAGATGAAGGGCTAAGGTGAGTTGAGGACTCACAAGCCCTCACCTCTTGACATGTGGAATGTGAGATGGCTAAGGGTGAGATGATGTAGAGGTGAGGTGGAAGAGAGGTACATGAGGTGGAGGAAGGACAAGTACCTTCCAAGTACCTTGGGGAGTGAGAATATTTCCTCAAAAAGGAATTTCTTGTCCCCAAGTGAGAGTGAAAGGGACATTTGAGGAATTTTGGAATTCCTCAAAAATCACCATGGGAAAAGGAGAGGTGGTTGGAGAAATAAATGTGAATTAAAAATTCACATTATTAGAAGAGTCTAAAGGATAAGAGAGGGTCTCCAAAAAGGTGGGAATTGGTCACATGTGCATGAGGTGACATGTCAAATATTCTAGAAGATGCATGGGAAAAGGGGATTCTAGGAATAATAAAAGTGAATTAAAAATTCACATGGGGAAGAGAGGAGCCTAGGGTGAATAAAAAGGAATTAAAAATTCCTTGGGGGATGGGGAGAGTTGACCAAGGTACTAATTAGGTTTGACTAATTAGTGATTAGAGGATAATTAGGGGTTAATGAGGATTAGAAGCCAACTTGCAAAAGTTGGAGGATGTGACACATCCTAATCAAGG
Source organism: Sequoia sempervirens (assembly GCA_007258455.2). NCBI lineage: Eukaryota > Viridiplantae > Streptophyta > Pinopsida > Cupressales > Cupressaceae > Sequoia > Sequoia sempervirens. The sequence goes on from VDFB02029069.1 coordinate 153,561, forward strand.
ATTAGGCATGTGCACATCCTTAATGAAGAGGTTAGGAGATGGATTAGGATTAGATGAAAATGACATGTGAGGGATTAAATAAATGTAATATTTATTTTATTCATTTGATGAAAAGGGGATTAAGGAGGGTAAGGTATTTAATTATTAATTAAATACCTTAAGGATTTGACAGAATTAAGGATATTAATTAAATAATAGTAATATTACTTAATTAACTTAGATAAGAGGATGTTTAGGTGAAAAGTGATAAATTTGGATAAATTAAGTGTCCAAATTTGGATGTCTACATTTTTCCCCTCTTTGAGATGGTATTACGAAGTAGCATCATTTCAAAGAATATTAAAATATAGAACCCAGAAAGAGATGGTTAGATTGAGAAGGATGCCCCAGTCATCAAACAGATGACTAGGAAGAAAGATGATGGAGGTGAAGATGAAGATTAAGGATAAGGATGCCCCCTCGAGAGGACATGTGGGTTCAAGAGAACACGGATGTGCTCTCGAAATGGATGAGATGAAGAAATGGGAGATGAGGAAGAGGATGTAAAGGGATGGATATGAAAGGATGAAAAGGCGACAGGAGGTTGGGAAACAAAAACAGATGCAGAGACGAAGATGATGTTGCCCCAGTCAAGGTACAAGCCAAAAGGGGTTGAGGATGGATGGAGTGTTGTCAATGAGGATAGGGAAGGATACATCCCAATGAGTGGTATTGATGAGGGAAGGATACATCCCAAAACACCACTAAAGGATAGGGAAGAGTACCTCCCGATGATGATGAAAGTGTTGTTGATGAGGGAAGGATATATCCCAAACAACACTGAAGGGATATGGAAGAATAAAATGGGATGATGATGAGGAGGAGGATGATTGGATCTAGGCTTGTAACAAGACTAAGAACAAGACCAATGATATGATTAGATGATTCAGGATAAATGGAATGGATGGGGATTGGATAGAGATGTGAGATAAGGATGAAGGATGAATGGATGGGGGGATACATGCAAGACAATAGAATGGAAATGAAATGCAATCCTAATGCAATTTGCCATCTTTGGAGCACTGATTTTTGCTATAGCATAAGACACCAAATGCCAGGGTATGTGGAACCAAGGCGTAATAGTGTATAATGCATAAAACACACACAATAGACAAGAAGGCTATCCCAATACCCCAAAGTCACGAAGACCTTGGTCGAGCCAGGTATTGGAATAACCAAAAGCACACGAGGATGCCCCAGTGTAACACAAGACCACAAAGATCTTGGTGGGTACTACGTGGGACAACCAAGAAGACACAAAGAAACAAAAGATCAAGATATGCCCCTATGTGGACTAGTCAAAGCACACCATGATATGATAGATCAAGGCAACCATGACAAGTGATGATAGGGAGCTCAAATGATAAACAAAAGCCAAAAGTATTAAAAGATCAGAATCAATTTCAAATGTCCTTTGCCATAGGATCAAGGGGATAGATGGGATTGATGAGGTCTGTTAGGAAGGATGCATTCTGTTGAGACCAAAGATGATGGATACTAAACTAAAAGATCGTTATGATGCGAGATGTTCAAAACTGATTGGATTTGTTGATACAAGTGGATCTTGTTTGGTAAGAACCAGCTAGATAAGGGCACAGCTTGATGACATGACAAGACAAGACACAAGACTGACACAACCTAAAGACCTAGGGGCTCGGGGGCTGATCAAAGATTAGCCTTGCCTACGTGGAAGTGCAGAGCCCCTGTAGTTCGATAAAAGGCTATCGACTGACCATGGATAAAAGTAGAAAGAGGATGATGAAGACTGATGACAAATGATAAGGACCGAAGGGATAGAAGCAAAGACTAATGATAAAGGAGTGGATGGAGAAAGCAGAAAGACCGATGCTAGATGATAGAGGAGCCAAGTGGACAATGAAGATCGATGATGGAATGATAGACGATAGACAATAGATGATAGAGGAGCCAAGTGGACAATGAAGATCAATGATGGAATGATAGACGATAGACGATAGGTGATAGAGGGCCTCGGGGGCAGATCAAGTGATCGACCTTGCCTACGTGAAAGCGCAGGGGCAACGTAGTTCGACAAGACCAAAGGAAAACAATGGATAAAGGATGATAAGATGATAGGATAAGTGGATAAAAAGATGGGACCGATACGACAAGATAGGATAGACCTGTTGGATTGGATAAAATGATGACGATCACATAAAGCTCAAGGATGGGATAGTTATCCAAAGCATTAAAATGACTTGGGAGGATGATATGATAGATAGATGAGTGATGAAAAGTGATAGGGGATTGGAAAGAGGTGCAAGAGAAGAAGGGGTAATGACGATGAGATAAATGGCATTGGGTTGCATGGGGGGAGGCCTATAGCCAGATACCAATGACAAGGGATTGTGAGATGAGATGAGGATAAGGATGAAAGAATGGATAGAGATATAGGGATGGGGGATGGGAGGGATTGTTTGGATGGATGGGAATATAAGGATTAGGAGATAAAAGGGATGCTAGGATAGATGGATGGGAATATAAGGATGGGGAGATGAAAGGGATGCTAGGATAGATGGATAGGGACAAAAGGATTGGGAGATACATGCTATGATAGATGGATACTAAGATAAGGATGGGGAGATGGGAGGGATGCTATGATAGATGGATAGGGACATAAGGATTAGGAGATGAAAGGGATGCTAGGATAGATGGATGTCCCCAAGAACTATGTCACAAAGGAAGCAGATGCCCCCACTCTAGATATGTCATATATGAGGAGGCATGAGGGATAGAAGACAAGTGGATGGGAAGATAAAGAAGATAACTAGATGAGGATAGGATGGGTGACTCATGAAAGGGATGCTAGGATAGATGGATACGAAGATACAGATGGGGAGATGGAAGGGATGCTATGATAGATGGATAGGGAGATGAAGGGATGTTATGATAGATGATGTCTCCAAGGACTATGTCACAAAGGAAGTAGATGCCCCCACTCTAGATGTCATATATGAGGAGGCATGAGGGATGGAAGATAAGTGTATGGGAAGATAAAGAAGATAACTAGATGAGGATAGGATGGGTGACTAAGGAATATGATAGAGCATGGATGAAGGGAATGTATACCAATAGGTGTCCAAAGCATGCATAGATAGGTTCCCCTATTTTGATCAAGATCACAAGAAGGATGGAGGGATGGGAGATAAATGGGATATGATGGTAGGATGCGGAAGATAGGTGGAATGGGGGGGATTTATGAAGAGGACAGATAACAAGAAGACGGGTGCATAATCGGAAGCATAGCGGATGGAGGGAATGCATATCAGGAAGTCACCCATAAGTACAGATGGGGATTTATGCATGACGCCTGTTTGCCAGGTTTTCATCATGGTATTTATCCAAGGCGCTTATTTGCCAAGTTTTCACCATTGGACGAATTATTTCTCTTTACTATTTTTTTTTGACGTTTTTTTGATTTTTCGGATTTTTGGATAGTAGGGGGATGAAAATGGATAAGGATAGGGATGTGGATAAGGGAATTTAGAAGATACATGATAAGGATATGGATGAAGGACTCAAGCATCAAGTTCCATATGAAGTACTAAGAGCCCATGTTTGAAGTGACTGTTGGATGTTGGTACAACCTTATTAGGATAAATGGATTATGCAAGAGGATGAATTAGAGGGATTTGAGAGGGGAGATACATGGGATAATGGATGGGATGCTGCAAAGGGTATGGATGGAATGATGGGGGGGATATGTGATGGGGATATGTGTTCAGGACCAACATTGGTACATGTGGTAGTGGATGTGAAAAGATAAGAGGATTAAGGGATGTAGAATGTGTGGATAATGGAGGAGATGGGGTGGTGAAATTTGGAACATAAGGATCCAAAACAGACTTAGGAGATGAAAGGGGTGTATGACTAGCTTTTGGATTAGCAACTTTGGATGTTCTTATAGATTTTTCATTTGATTGCATTGCATATTTTTTCTTTGGGATCCACATGGTTTTGATCTTTGCTTTGGTGGGCCTTTGTGGCCTACGGATGTGATTTAGATTTAGATTTTTCTTCTCTTCACCATGTCTTTTGGAGGGGACATGGGGAGCCTTAGATTCATGTGGATGTTTGGATTTATGCATTTTTTCTTTAACAACCAAAGTGATTTTAGTAGCAATGGGATGGGTGTGAGGAGATGGATGATGTGGAGTGATGGAGGTAGGAATATGAGGATTATGTGTAGATGGAGGATGTTTAGGTATGTGCCTTTGTTGATCTTGATTAGGATGTTTATGAGGGATGAGATGGATAGGTGATGAATGGATGAAAGGAAGGATAGGACGAGATGGAGGAGGTGATTTTGGGATATAGGGGTCCAAAATAGATGTAGGACCTGGGGGAAACATGGGCATGGTAGATGGAGGATTGGAGATGGTAGATGGAGGGATGTAAGGACCCAAAATGGATGGAGCAGATGAAGGAGGAAGATGGACGGTTGTTTTGAAGTGATACGATAGAGGAGGAGGGATGGCCACATATGATTTGGTGGGGCGATGGGGAGAGCCGACATTTCTTTTGGAAAAGGCTCATTGAGGACGTCTAGAGGTTGTACCAACATTTTTGGATTGTGAGTCATGAGTAGTACATCCAAGACCTTGTGGATACAAATGTTCTTTAGCTTGGATGGGCTCTATAATACCTTGCTCATGAATGCCTAAACCTTTTCCTTGATAGTTAATTCTCTTGAGCATTTGATCTAGGATAGGATTTTTGTTATTCTGGAAGAATGATGCGAGTTCATTATTAGGTGGAAGAGGAGGGTTGGTGTATATGCTTTGTTTTTCTTCTAAGAGGAGACCACCATGGAGGAATGTGAGAGGACTAAGGGGATATGCAAGTGGTGTGGGGATAGCATTTTTAGGCGATGATGGGGGATCATGAGAAGGAGATGATGGGATAGCAACATCAGGAGAGGGAGTAGGCGCCATGATAGGATCTGGATTTGTGGTAATAGGCTCATGCGATGGAGATGGAGATGGAGCAGTGGGAGCTTGAATGACAAGGGGATCATGGGATGGAATGGATGGGGGAATGTGATTTTGAGGTGGATTAGATGGGATGGTAGGATCTTGATCTGGAGAAGGGGATATACTGGCATGCTTTGGATTAGACTCTTGGAGTGACTCATCATGTGTGGGAGGCATGGTAATGGAGTCTTGTTGGGACTCTTCAAGTGGGGAAGATGGAGGGATGGAAAATTCAAAACATTCATTGGAATGGATTTTAGTGCTACTAGGAGTGGGAGGAGTGGATTGGATTTGGGTGG